>CM033476.1:95520858-95533343 GCA_019447015.1 Hymenochirus boettgeri
TGAAATAAATGGAAAATAACATGGGACACCACAACAGGGACACCGTAGCTGTTACTGCAACCGTGGTTGTTGTCTTATCCAATCTGTTCACAGTGAAAGAACAGGATTGGGACACATGAGATTTCTATGGAGAATGGACAGAACCAAGAAACCCGACCCAGTCCGGGTGTTCCACCTCTCTTACTTCTCCATTTTATCTAGGGGATTTACATCCAGTTGGTGGTGATTAGGGGTTCTGGGCGAGTATTTCACCCACTTTGGGGACTCCTTCTCTTATGGATCTCGTAGGGAAGCCCCGAAGCCTGGGTCTTCCTGTGACTTTACGCCCCTCATCAGGTTTACTGAGCGCGGACAACCTCTTCCTTCCTATTCCCAGGCACCCTCTGTAATGTGGTATTCATAGCTAATTCATATGAGATGAACTTCCGACAGGTAATTCTGGTACAGTCAATATTAAACCTGGAAATGATATAAACAATCAGTGTACGAGAAACGGAGGTTTACCCCCTCTGTGTATTGTTTCCCTTCACTGTGGAGGGAGGTAATGTGCCATCAATAGGTGTTGTACAGTAAACCCCACCCCACTAGATTGAAAGCTCTTCTGCACAGGGACCTTATTTGTCATGGTTTATATGACGTCTGTATACCATTTGGTCATGCCGTTTTTATTTGTTAGAATGTAGTCCCTTTAAGGTAAAGGAAATATACACACATACAGGTTGTGTTAACATGTGATATGTGTAATAGGTATTTCACTGTTATGGACAGTAGGAAGGGATTGTGTTCTGGGGTATTTCTTATGTTAGGCTTTAGTTAAGTCCCATTATGAAAGAAAAGCTGCTGTACAAACAAAGCAGTAGGGGTCACCATCAACAATCCAATTCCGATGGAGTTGCTGGATGATGGCAGGAGGACGACGGACCCATCCGCGCATGATATTTTATCGGTGTCCTCCACTTAGGTAACGACTGAGTTAGACATATATATAACTGACCTGTAGACACATATATATTAAACTGTTTTAACAAACCACCCTGTCGGGTGTTTAGTGTAGGCTAGTTATTATAGTAGACCGAGTAGACACATTATATATAGGTAACACTGTATAACCAAACCATTGTAGGTGTTGTTTAGTGATAGTTTATTATAGTAACCCATGACGAGTAGACACTTATATGATATAAATCGTTTACCCAAACCAGTAGGGTGTTAGTGCTGTTTTATAGTATTGACAGAAGTAGGAACATATATACAACTGTTAAACCAAACCATGTTAGGTGTTTAGTGATAGTTATATAGTAACTGACCAATGAGACCCTTAATATAATTAAATGTTTAACCCAAACCTGTAGGGTGTTTAGTGATAGTTATATTATGAACTGGACCGAGTAGACCACTATATAATTTAAAACTGTTTAACCCAAACCATGTAGGGGTTGTAGTGATAGTATGTAAGTAACTGCCGAAGTAGACACGTAATCATATTAAACTGTTTAAACCCAAAACCAGTAGGGTGTTTAGTGATCTATTTTATAGTAAACTGACCGAGTAGACACTTATATATCAAACTGTTTAACCAAACCAGTAGGGTGTTTATGATAGAGTGTATTATAGTAACTGCGGGAGTAGACCCTAATATATAAATGTTTAACCCAAACCATGTAGGGTGTTTAAGTGATAGTTTATTAGAGTAACTGACCGAGTAGAAACTTATATAATATATTATATAATGTTTAACCCAAACCATGTAGGGTGTTAGTGTTAAGTTATAGAAGTAACGGAATGATGTAGACACTTATTATATAAAAAACTGTTTAAACCCAAAACATGAGGCGATGTTAGTGCTAGTTTTTAGTTGAGTAACGACCGAGTAAAATTATATATATAAACTGTTTAACCCCCATGTGTAGGGTGTTTGTAGTGATAGATTATAGATGTAAACTGAACCGAGTAGAACTTATATAATAGAAGTTCAAACCAAACCATGTAGGTGTAGTTTAAGCTGACTAGTTTATTATAGTGTAATTGATCCGAGTAGGGACACTTATCTATCAATATAAACTGTTTAACCCAAACCATGTAGGTTGTTTAGTGTTAGTTATTATAGTAATTGACCGAGGTAATGACATTAATATATAAAAACTGTTAACCAAACCTTGTTAGGGTGTCCGTCAGTGATGGTTAGTAGAGTAACTGACCGAGTAGAGACTTAATTATATATAGAAACTGTTAACCCAAACATGTAGGGTTGTTCAGGTGATGGTTTATTAGATAACGACCGAGTGAACACTTATAGATATCAACATGTTTAACCCAAAACCATGTAGGGTGTTAGTGATAGAGTTTATTTATAGTAAACTGACCGAGTAGAGTAGACACTTGTATATATATAAAACTGTTTAACCCAAACCTGTAGGTGTGTTTAGTGATAGGTTTATTTGTGAGTAGGCGAAACGAAGTAGACACTATATATATAAATGTTTAACCCAAAACATTGTCAGGGTGTTTTAGTGATAGTTAATTAGAGTAACTGACCGAGTAGACACTTATATACAAATAGAACGTTTAACCCAAAACTGAGGGTGTTTGATGATAGTTAATTAGAGTAATGTGACAGAGTGACACTTATATATATAAACTGTTTAACCAAAACCATGTTAAATTAGAGTTAATTATATTAATTGATTGAGTAGACAATTATATATTTAATTTTATACCAAATCCTGGAGATTAAAAAAATCTTCAGTCACTCGGGTGGATTCGAACACCCACAACCCCAGCACGCAAGGTTTCACGTCGTTAACCACTGCTACAGTGACTGGTGTGACTAGGTCACAGATGGACTATTTCGGTTCGTGTTTTGGCCTTTGGTAATAGTAGTATAGGAGATATAGATAGTCTAGTGAGTCTCCCTCTAGTGTGAGCGACTTGGGGACCAGCGTGTAAGCGCTGTAACCTTGGACGGCAAGGGTTCGGGTTCGATGCCCCAAGCCACACCATGAGCTTACACTGGGCCCCATGCACTTACGGTGAATGTGAATGTGTATAGAAGTGTTATGGAGAAAGAGAAGTGAATTGGGGGGAGGGGGAAGAGAAGAAAGAATATAAGCAGTTTTATAGGGGGAGACTCCTTATCCCCTTGAAAACTTAAGGTCATGAATTTTTTGATAACGTATCCATGGCATGGCATGATCCTACAGCCATTCCCTTTGGGCATGCACTCATCGACCGTGTACTTACGCGCACATCTCCATGGCCACCAACGAACACCCACTATATTCCCGCCCCCCCTGCGCTAACCGTCTGTATGTTACGTGGGGCGGATCCGGAGCGAACCCTGGAGTACATACGAAATCCCATTGCGAGGCCCTCGAGGACTAGAACTCACAACCTGGTAGGCAAGGTCACAGCTGTTCGAACTGAGCACGGAAGCTGTGCACAAACTACCTGTGATAAAGCGTATTTGCTTATGTCCTTACACTTAGCGAGATATCCTGAAAAACACCAGAGTAAAACAAGGTGGAATCAAACCCCATGACTTCTTATAAACACAAGGACAGCGTTAATAGACCGCACCACTGGGCCATGTGCAATAAACGGGTTATAAGAGGTTTCTATTCAGCAATTACCCCCATAAAATGAAAATTAAGACTAAAGCATTGGAGCATACGCTGAGGGCTAGACATGGTTCGTCTTGGATGAGCATAAAAAGGACAGGATTGTTTCTATGGAGAATATTTATAACATGTATAAAAATGAATGTTCGTTCGTAGAATGTAGGAAACACTAATAAATGTAATAATACTAATAAATGTAATAATACTAATAATGTATAAATGAATAAATGTATAATATATAATAAATGAATACTACTAATAAAGTAATTACTACTATATAAATGTAATACTAACTAATAACATGTAATAAATGTAATACATAATAAATGATAAATGTAACTACTACTAAATTGTATACTAATTAAATGTAATAATACTAATAAATGTATAATACTAATAAATGTAGTTACCTAATAAAAGTTAAATACTAATAATGTAGTTACCTAATAATGTAATTAACTAATTAATTAGTAATAAATGTAATAATTACTAATAAAATGAGTTATGTGAAATAAATTGTATAATACTAATAAATGTAATAAAGAGTAGTACCTATAGAAATAAGTAACAGTAAATAATACTAATGTAAATAATACTAATAAATAGTTACCTAATGAAAATGTAATAATTGCTAAACATGTAATAAATGTAATAATTACATTTATTGATAATATATAATGTAATAATTAATATTACTTATAATAAAGTAATAATACATAAATAATACTAAACTAGTGATAAAGTAATAATACTAAAATGTATAAATGTAATAAATACTAATTAAATGTAGTGTAGTAATAAATGTATAATATAATAAAGTAAAAGTTACCCTAATACGTAATAAATGTGTTGATTTAATAATAGTAATAATACTGAAAAATTAGTTACTTATAAACGTGTAAGTGATATAATATACTAGGTAAAAACGTAATAATAAGTAACTAAGAATGTAGTATACTAATACATGTATAAATGTAATAATACTAAATAAGTGATTAATGATAAATGTAAACTACGTACATGTAATACTGTAAAATAAATGTAATAAAGTAATTATTACTAATACATGTAATAAGATAATATACTAAATAAATGAGTTGACCTAATAAAGGTATAAATACATGTAATACATGTACATGTATAATGTCATAATTATATACTAATAATGTAATAATACTAGTAATGATAATAAATGTAATAATACTAATACATGTAATAAATGTAATAATACTAATACATGTAATAAATGTAATAATACTAATACATGTAATACTACTAATAAATGTAATACTAATAAATGTAGTTATGTAATAAATGTAATAATACTAATAAATGTAATATCTAATAAATATGAGTTAGGTAAATAACATGTAATAATACTAATAAATGTAATAATACTAATATAACTAATTAAAACGTGAGATAGCAGCCATAATTGTATGGCCACGATTCCTTAACCTTTCAGAACAAAATCTCAATTGATATGTTTTCTGGGCAACTGAAATTTACAACCACTATAGTAGATTACCCCCCCCCCCCCCCCAGGACCGGTGATAACACAGAGCACACAACCCTCTTTCTATCTCCAATAATAAAATATTATTTTATTAAGTGATAAAGGTAGCCATATGGTGGGGCTCATAATTGTCCTGAATTAGCGTATGCTAGATATGGCTGGGATAGGGAGAGATTGTCCGGGCTCAGCAGGCTGAGAGGGGTATAAAGTCCCAGGAGAGACCCAGGCTCGCGGGCCTTCCATTAGAGTCCATCAGAGGAAAGCTCCCAGTGGGTGAAATACATCTCCATTATGAACACGACATCACCACCATGGATGTAATCACCGCAGGACAAAATCGCGAAGGTAAAGAGAACGTGGAACAGCGGCTGGGTCGGTTCTGTGGTTCGTCCAGTTCTCATGAAATCTCATTGTCCAATCCTTTGTTTCACCTGTGACTCAGAGAGTGATAAAGACACAACCACAAGGTGCAGTGAGTAAAGTACACAGCTACTGGTGGCCTGTGGTGGGTCCCAATGTTTATTTTTCCATTTTCAGCCTGTGTGAGACTGAGAAAACAGCAACAAGCACAGATGTAAACAAACAGCAAGTCAGCCATCTTGTTACAACCAGCCATTGGAAAGCCAGTTGAGGCATTAGGTATACCCATCCATGGAAATGGCCAGTCGGCCATTTGGTATACCCTCCATGGAATAGCAGGTTGGCACATTGGTATACCCATCCATGGAAGGGCCATCGGCGGATCTTGGTTACCCATCCATGAAAGCCAGTTGGCCATCTTGGTATACCATCCATGGAAAAGGCAGTCGGCATCTTTTGGATAGGACCACAGCCATGAAAAAAAGGGCAGTTTGGCCATTATACAATATTTTATAATCCAGTAGTTAACGAGGGAGCACTAAACTGCAAATCCCTGGCTGTTCACATTAATTCTTTTATAAAGACACGAATAATAATACATTCGTGGTTAAGCCACATGCACCCGAGCCGTTAGTTGAGGTATTAAAGTCCCATAACACAGGATGCACCAGTGGCCCCTCGGAAAATCTTCCTAAATATTTTTAATGTTTCATAGTAATAACCACAGGGGGTGTCGGGGGAAACTTCAGGCAAAATTATATGTGGGACCCTCCGCCTCCATCATAGATGTGACTACACCAGAAAGGGATGTAAATTACCAGTATCCGAGATAACGTGCATGTACACGTTAAAAGCCTTTTCATATACATGGGATTGCTGTTGCTGCTTTCCCCTCACTCTAATCCCATTTTTTGGACTGCCTCCACAAGATTCCTCCAAATCTTCCAACGTGCCTATGCCAAGTAATTAGTGCGGGCAGTTTGAAGAAATCTCAGTGATGATCACACCCTGTTGGGCCTAAATGTGGGGGTCCCCGGGTCCCCACAGAACCCCCCCTAGTGGTTATTAATTAGTCATCAGGACATATTTTAAACATATGTAGGGAAGGAGATTTTTGGAGCCACAAGCGTGAATTTAATCTCCCACCAACAGCTCGGTATGAAGGTCACGTGGTCTTAACACAGAATGAATTATTATTTGTGTCTTTACGTAAAAGGATTCGTTGGATTTCATACACTTTACTGGATTATAAAATAGTATGTATGGGGGGCATTAGGACACACTTATATAAGCCACAGCTATTCCAGAACGATAAAGTTGTTTTTTAAGTGTACGTGCCCTTTACCGGAGTCAGATGTCAGTTTGTCCCCCCCGTGGCAGGCCACGTAGAGAAGGTAACAGACCACACTGGCAATTCCAAAAGGAGAATAAAACATTCCACAGGATCTAAATTTGTTTTCTCTTATGTCAGATGTTTTATTGGGTTTTTTTTTACTTTTATATTAACTTTTTTTGAAGCCACCCCCTGGCCCAACGCATCGCCTCCCTCCCCTACCTTACGCACCACACCCATAGCATGTTGTGTGTGATGCTCAGTTTTCAAAAAAATGTTCCCAATACATGTATGTGGACTGAATGTTTTTTTCAGAAATATTCCTGGCTGCTCCCCCCTGCGTCATCGGACAAGCGGAGAATGCGCAAAGACACCGTCCCACCGTTCTTACAGGCTATGTTCCTTACTGTCTGGTTGGTTTATTATTCAGTTACAAAAAAGAAGAAACAATACAAACAACAATTAGAGAGATAAATTATTCAAAACGCGTTTTGTGCTGTTATCTCGTATTTAGGATTTTTACAAACGGATAGAAGTCGGGGCCCTTTCTCCTTTCCAGCCTGGGGCGAACGGAAGTCCGTCGTGTTGGTTTGGGCGGTTGAGTTGCGTTGTGAGAGGGTCGATCCCCCCGAAAGTTAATTAAATTATAAACGTTGCCTGCCGAGATCTGTTAGGGAGGGTTAGTAGATGCAAACATGATCAAATCAATGAGGCAATAGACGTGGCAGATAAAGAAATACGTCCAGTCCTGGTGAAGGGCGCATGGCCCCCAGACCGTAACTGACAAGTACTGGAGATTGTGTAAACATGCAAGATTTCAATTGATGATACAAAACTGAATATGCAGCTGGGTGGTAACTGTATTAATACCCCAGAATAACTCATCTGGACTCAATTAAACCAAATGGTGTCTTTCTCCAATATGCCCACTAGCAGTTCAAAACAATGGATTTAAAGGGTTAAAACTTTAACATTCACCTCTAAAACGGAAGCTAAAATGTATAAAAACAGAATTTAGTCGAGATAGTGTGGGTTAAAAGAGGAGAACGTTTAAGCCTGTCTCAGGGACCTTTATTAAACCATAAAAACAATGTAACAAGTATCATGTAAATATAATATCGTTCCTTATAGGCACATGATTAGTCAACATGGTGGGGTCTATGGTGATATCACTTTCTGTGGCGTCTATGGTGAATCACTTTCTGTGGGTGTCTATGGTGATATCCCTTTCTGTGGCGTCTATGGTGAAATCACTTTCTGTGGCCTCTATGGTGATATCCCTTTCTGTGGGGTCTATGGTGATATCCCTTTCTGTGGGGTCTATGGTGATATGCTTTCTGTGGTGTCTATGGTGATATCCCTTTCTGTGGTGACTATGGTGATATCCCTTTCTGTGGTGTCTATAGTGATATCCCTTTCTGTGGGGTCTATGGTGATATCCCTTTCTGTGGTGTCTATGGTGCTATATCCCTTTCTGTGGTTTCTATGGTGATACCTTCGGTGGGGTCTCTGGTGATATCCCTTTCGTCTGGGGGTATATGGTGATATCCCTTTCTGTGGGGTCATATGGTGATATCCCTTTATGTGGTGGGGTGCGCTATGGTGATTATCCCATTCTGTGGTGACTATGGTGATATTCCTTTCTGTGGCGTCTATGGTGAATCCCTTTCTGTGGCGTCTATGGTGAATCCCTTTCTGTGGGGTTTATGGTGATATCCCTTTCTGTGGGGTCCATGGTGATATCCCTTTCTGTGGGGTCTATGGTGATATCCCTTTCTGGTTGTCTATGGTGATATACCTTTCTGTGTGGTGACTATGGTGATATTCCTTTCTGTGGGTTTGTCTATGTGACTATCCCTTTCTGTGGGGTCTATGGTGATATCACCTTTCTGTGGTGTCTATGGTGATATCCCTTTCTGTGGGGTATATGGTGATATCCCTTTCTGCGTTGTCTATGAGTGATGTCCCTTTCTGTGGTTGTCGATGGTGAATCCCTTTCTGTGGTGTCTATGGTGATATCCTTTCTGTGGGGTCATGGTGATATCACTTTGGGAGAAAGATGTGAAGGAGTAGCCACTAGACTGTACCCAATACTCCAGGGCATATCCCATCCCTAAACAGAAGAGAATCAGGCAGCAATTATTCCCTGGGAATTTCACATCACTCTACTGGTATTCTTGAGGACTTAAGGATATTCAGGGGTTTATTCAATATAAAAGTCCTTATAGTTAATGATATTGGGAGGTAGGGAATAATCGATCATACCTCCCTGGCCCAGGTACTTTTCATTTTAAAAAATAAAATGTTGTCCTTTAAAACAGGAAGATACAAAATCATCTAGAAAGAGAACGTTTAAGTATAACATTGAACTTGTCTGAAAGGCTCCGTTAAGGGAACAAACCTTATTATGGATAGTGTGCGGTCATTTTAAAACTCAAACTTTAAATAAATGGATTTTTTATTTTGTCATTTTAGGAATGTTTACTGATATAATGCATTTGTTTGTGAATTTGTGTGTTTGTGTCAGAGAAACACCAAAATGTGAGTTTTCTGATCCTCTACGTTTGTACCAGATGTACTAGCTAAAAAACTCAAAAGAAAAGTACAGTCTAATCAATGAGAAGAAAGAGATGAATTCAAACTTTAAAAAATTTAGAATTCAGCATTTTACTCCATTCATGATGTGTCCGAGAGGTAAGGTACCTGTTGTCAAAATAATGGAAAGAAATAAAAGAAGAGAAGAAGAATAGAAAAAATAGACGCCAATTTTGGCCTTTGATCAATGAAAATTAAATATTGCAAAATACTTCTCTCACATTGAGCATGTCTGAGCTCACTGAGCTAGGGGTGGGGTCAGTACTGTAGGGATTTCGGTAATAATAGATTTTACAGTTGGTAATCTTAGGGTTTACATATGAGGACAGAGATAGATCAGATTAATTAGCAGTAAATTCCCAATATCAACTTGAAGCCAACAAGGATTCCGCACTATTTAACAAAACAAACAAATCGAGAATAATCACGTAGTTATTATGCGGAGTACTTGTATGTTAAAAATTGAGTATGTAACTCATAAAAACACCCATTTGTCCCGCCCAGTCAATGAACGGGGAATTAACTTCCCTAAGTGTGCGGGCTGCTTATGGAATTTTTCATTCCATTGAGAATCATGGCTGACATGTCTTATACAACTGACCCCAGAAGTATTTGTTAGAAAAGTGAATCTATAAAGGACAAATTATACAAGGCTAAGGTATTTATTTCTAAAGCTTCTCTGTAATATACCAGTTCATAAGGTCCATTTCTCTATGCTATCCCCACATCTTACATTCTTTGGGATTTGACATAGTACACAGAGGAACTATTAAAGATCACATAATCTACAGGAGAGTGTATGATTTGTTACAGTCCATAGCGTTATAATTCATGAAGGACTTCATTGTGGCGTTCTATTCAAACCATTAAAAACATTGGGGTCAATGTGACTTAACCATTCAATGGGTAATTGTATAGGCTTGAATGGTGGGGGATGGGAACCTACCCTGTCATAGAGGGCTTTAAAGCACCAACATTAAAATTCCAATAGTACGAAATTGCTAGCCAATCACAAACCCTTTTACTTAGTGTGGCAGTTATGTACCTGGGTTAGTCAAAGGATTTATACAGTACTGCGAGAATTGTTGCAAGGATTAATTCGTTATCCCTTTTACCTGCCTGAGTCACAATGAAACAACAAACTCAATTCACATGGCATTGAACAGTTGGGCTTGGCAACTATCAGAAATATAATTGTTACCAACCATATTATTTATTATTATCAAGGTGTTCCCAGTATTGAGCATCTGGACCAATATGTGGCAGCCCAGACGGGTAACGGTATCAGGAATTCGCAAGGTCAAAGCCAAGGAGTGAGTGTCCACGACTCTTCAAGGAAAAAACAATACCATAAGGTACACACATGGGCCATTGTAGTTGGGCAAGATGAGGTCATATGGTATTTAGATAATGGGAACATCGGGTAAATGGGACATAGGATTAGGGGTTAAATGGGACAGTTTGCATACACTTATATATATATAAACTGTTTAACCCAAACCATGTAGGGTGTTTAGTGATAGAGTTTATTATAGTAACTGACCGAGTAGACACTTGTATATATATAAACTGTTTAACCCAAACCATGTAGGGTGTTATATAAACTGTTTAACCCAAACCATGTAGGGTGTTTAGTGATAGAGTTTATTGTAGTAGCTGACCGAGTAGACACTTATATATATAAACTGTTTAACCCAAACCATGTCGGGTGTTTAGTGATAACAATCCTTCAGTACTCGGGTGGATTCGAACCCACAACCCCAGCACGCAAGGTTTCAGTGTTAACCACTAGGCTACAGTGCTGGTGCTGATCTATCAGTGTTAACCACTAGGCTACAGTGCTGGTGCTGATCTAGGTCACAGCATTGGACTATTTCTGTTCTGTTTCTGGCTTTGGTGAATAGTAGTATAGTAGACTATAGATAGTCTAGTGAGTCTCCCATCTTGGTATACCCATCCATGGAAATGGCCAGTCGGCCATCTTGGTAGACCCAGCCATGAAAAGCCAGTTGGCCATATACAATATTTTATAATCCAGTTAGTTAACGAGAGCCCTAACTGCAAATTCGCTGTTCACATTAATTCTTTTATAAAGACACGAATAATAATACATTCTGTGGTTAAGACCACATTGTCACCGAGCCGTTAGTGGGATATTAAATTCATACACCAGATGCACCAGTGGCCCTCGGAAAATCTTCCTAAATATTGTTTAATAGTTTCATGTTAATAACCAGGTAATGGGACATTGTATTGGGTAATGGGTCATGGTATTAGATAATGGGACATGGTAATGGGACATGGTATTAGGTAATGGGACATTGTATTTGGTGATGGGTAATGGGACATGGTATTAGGTAATGGGACATTGTATTTGGTGATGGGACATGGTATTGGGTCATGGTATTAAGTAATGGGACATGGTATTGGGTAATGGGACATGGTATTAGGTAATATCTCTGGGTGGCTTTGGGCACTAAACCTTTTATCTGGTTCATATCAATGGATATAGAACGCCACTAACTGTGTGTCTGGTTTACAGCATTTTATTGTTATTTACCAACATTGGATATTATATTAGAAATGATTTCAAGGACGAGTGAGTGGTGATCTGCACAGCCAGAAGAGATGATGTCATTAACACCTTGTGATGTCATTAACAATGTGATATCATTAACACATGATGATGTCATTAATGTGATAATATAATTAATGATATTGCAGCACATAAAACATGGCAACTTTCCTGACTGACAAAAGAGATTTATATGTTCAATAAATTTAAATTCTGTAGCTTGGGGTTAAGAAACAAACTACATAAAAACAACAAGGGGAAAAAAAGTTTTTGGATTTTTTTTTATGAAATTTGTATAATCAGGGAAAGCTGCACCAGATAATAAATAACTGTACTTGAGGCTACAATTCCCCCCCGCAAACTGGGCATATGAATATGAAATGCCCACACAGTGGGACCCCTACACTAATACCATCCCTACTGGTCCCTATTCACACAGTGTGACCCCTACACTACTCCCATCCCTACCGGTCCCTATTCACACAGTGG
>CM033476.1:95533537-95557650 GCA_019447015.1 Hymenochirus boettgeri
CTACCATCCCTACCGGTCCCTATTCACACAGTGGGACCCCTACACTATTCCCATCCCTACCGGTCCCTATTTCCACAGTGGGACCCCTACACTACTACCATCCCTACCGGTCCCTATTCACACAGTGGGACCCCTACACTACTACCATCCCTACCGGTCCCTATTCACACAGTGGGACCCCTACACTACTCCCATCCCTACCGGTCCCTATTCACACAGTGAGCTGCCATATTGTTTCCCTTAGACAGTACAGTATGAGGGTATAGCTTATTGTATGTACAGAACATTCCTTCTCTGTATATTTATATTTACACATATGGGTGGGAGCTGCCATATTGTTTCCCTTAGACAGTACAGTATGAGGGTATAGCTTATTGTGTGTAACCCCTACACTACTCCCATCCCTACCGGTCCCTATTCACACAGTGGGGCCCCTACACTACTACCATCCCTACCGGTCCCTATTCACACAGTGGGATATGAGGGTATAGCTTATTGTATGTACAGAACATTCCTTCTCTGTATATTTACACATATGGGTGGGAGCTGCCATAGTGTTTCCCTTGGACAGCACACTGTGAGGATATAGGTTATTACGTCCATGTCAGGCTATTAAATAGATGGCAGTTGCTCACTACCCCTGATGAGCAGGGAATTTAACCTGTTCTGTTGAAGTAAGAGAGCGCAGACCAATCGTGCCGAGCCCTGGCTGACTGCCATTAACTCCGGCACACAAAGCTCTGTCTGTGGTGAGACCTGCTTTGTATATAAAGAAGCCTCCCCTCATCTCTCCTGTTCCGGGGAAGAAATAAAACCAGAGGATGAGGAATGGAAGAATTAAAGCTCTAACCTAATCTTTCCACATCGATGTTCTCCAAGAAACGTCTTTAAAATACCGACCGGCGGTAATCCGAAATCCGAACACAATGCCAACCTCGCTGGCAACTCGCCGTGACCAAATGCTGACTGTGCAATTTGCAGTATTTTAATCCTTAATCTCTAAATAGACAAGAATTTCATATCAAACTTTCCAGGCGATGAAAAAAAGGGGGAAAGAGAAGCCACAGCGTAGCCTGGTTCATCCCTCGTACGGACTAGAAAGGCACAGCTCATCTGGTCCCAGCTCCTAGCACAGCTCATCTGACCCCAGCTCCTAGCACAGCTCATCTGGTCCCAGCTCCTAGCACAGCTCATCTGGTCCCAGCTCCTAGCACAGCTTCCCAGCTCCTAGCACAGCTCATCTGGTCCCAGCTCCTAGCACAGCTTGTCCCAGCTCAGCCTGTCATAAGGATTCACACAAAATAAAAGGGTTTTCTCCAAGCAGCATAATGAGGCCAGTGTATAAATGTGCTCGTCAGCAGAAAGAAAGGTCGACAAATGATCCATTAAAACTTTAGCTCTATTGTGCACGTAGATAAAAACATATACACGTCAGACTGGGATAAAGGGTGCAAGGAGGGGAGGCATCTACCTGCACAATAAAGTGTATCGATTGACCACCTCCTGGTTTGTTTCTGCTGACGAAGGAGCTTTTGGCTTGAGAAGTGGCCATAATCTTTGGATGGTTTTCAGCACGAACTTACAGGGTAACAGCGGAACTGAGCTCCCCGGACATGGTGTAAGGTGTGTGCGTATTTGCTGATTACACTGTATAAAGTGGACATGCAATGGAAACTATAAGAAAAGCCACAATCTATCACTAATTATCACAGTTTCCCCCCCAATGATACAAGATGACCCTGGACTAAACAACATAGAGGATCCTGGGATATACGACCATCTTGTCTATCACTGACCGTATACTCACATACAATCCACTAAATATCAGTTTATGAAAATGGTTCTGTCCGAGCACCAGAACTGGATCCTGTTCTCTCTGAGCTCCGAGTCTCATTATTACGGACTACCAAGCTACATTCTGGGGTAACACAATGATTGTCATTTGGAGACGGGTAGGAGCGTACAGATCTGGCCAATCCTCCACATATCCCAATCTTCACCAATTGCTGAACCTTCAGAAAAGACTGTTTGCCGGGAATCTAGATACACCTACCGGACACGGTCGCCCCCAGGACTTACAGCACAGGATACGTGGAATGAGGCCTAGGACACCAGTGAGCTGCCAGAAGTGCAGGAGGAAAACTGGGCAAAGCTTTCTGGGAAGGTTAATGTAAAGATATGAGCTAAACACATTGATGATGTGACCCATACAGGTCTCTCTGTAAGTTCAACCATCTGAACTTATAGGATCCAACAACCCATGGAAACCTAATCATTGTACCAGATCATTGTTTCCATATGTATCCAGTGTTCTAGGCCTCGATCAATGTCTTGTTGTACAGTTGACCATTTCAACCAGTTTGTAAAGGTCTGTGATATCTGCAATCACATTGTATTGTTCACCGTGAGAGATTTCTCCATCTTGGTTGGTCTCCAGCAGAGAATGTTCTTGTTTCTATGACTTTGTTTTAGGTTTTGATAAAGGATTTCGGGGGTTTAAGGAAAGTATCTGAGAACTTCTCATCAGGTCCTCAGACATTTCTCCATTTCTAAATGCCAGAGACTCGTTTTAAATCCCAGCAGCTCCTGTGTGGGAAATGGCAAGTAAGCGGAAGGCGGATTAATAGGCACTTTCTGGAGAGGTCATTGTTTGTTTAATCATTACAGCTATTTGGCCATATTCATTTCCTCTGGTACTTCCAGAGATCCAACGACTTCTTGTATCGTGAAGTCAATCTGCACTATAAACCCAAAGCTATTTGCTATGCTTGCCTAGGTCTGCACAACTCAATCTGAAATGGTGCAGTTACCACTGAATTACCTCATTTCCCCAATACGGAGAATAAAATAGGTTCTTAGGAACGGTAATATTCCTTCATTACTGGGGACTGTGTTACATGGAATGTCTGTGCTGGGAAGCCAGGCTGACTAGATAGAGATTACTGTACAAGGAGAGCACATAGACACGGAATGAGGGTTATTATGTGTATAATGCAGTGTTGGTGGAGCTACCACACAGATTTACGTTATGTTACAAAGCTCTTTTTGTGGATTAAAGTAGCGCAGGTGGTTCAGTTTACAATAAAGGTTAAAACCCCACAACAAAACTCTTCATCACTCTGTACTTACATTATATGTATTACCTTTGTATGTAATATGTATGACTTTGTATAATATGCATTACCCTTGTATGTAATGTACGGTATGTAAGATGCTGGTGCTATATACATGATAATAATAATAATAGTATTTGTCTTTGCGGAAAAAACCCATTAATGGCTAAATGTAATGGTGATGTATTATAGTCTTATGGTAAGATCATAGCTGGGTTTTCAACAAGCCAATCAGGTTAAGTGTTACTAAGAAGAATGAATGACCAGTAAATTGCTATGAGATAGGTCCAGCCTACACATGGGAAGACAAATGGTGGAGGGAGACCCGTATTGTCATGTCCGTATCCCCCTAGTTCTGTAGAAGAGATTGAGATGGACTAAGAAGATACAAACAAACTGTGTGTTATTTCCGTGACATTGTGGATCCTTGATAACAATTGGTAGTTTGTTAGTATCAGTTTTAGGTCCCAGTTGAGGTCCTTTCATTTCAGATACATAGTTTCATTGTTAGTTTGGGTGGATAAAGATAAAATTCCATCAAGTTCAACCCAATATAAAGTACAACGACCTCCACCCGCCCCGACCCTTCCCCCTTACACCTTTCAGCCAATATTCCAGGTGAGTATGGAAGAATCTGTGGTCCAATATACAGCAAATATGGCAACACCTCTAAATATATTCAAAATATTCAAAATGGCCGCTGTCTCCAACACATGCCCAGTGGGATTGCCCACCAACATCTCTAATTATATAGACCAAGTCACTAGTGCCACCAACTAGACCAGATCCCCCTACATATAAAGTAAAGACTATTACTGGTTCAGGGATCCAGTGCTGTGTCCAAGAGCTTCAATGCAGGACTAATAGATAGGTGGGCGCTCTATGTGTAGATGGCAGGTCAGATACGGTTACAGGCCCTATAGACTATTCAGTTTTATTGCTGTTTGATGTAACATATTGATCCAACTGTACATTGATCAACCTGCCCTGTGTGGGATCTTCCCCCCGCGTCCCTGGGATATTCCCAACTAGGTCACAACATAATGATGAAGTTTCCTTTCTCCCTCTAATGACATATTAAGGTAAAAGGGATTAAAATGAAGATCCCGTTCTACACTAGAACACAACACGCTCACCGTTAACATGTCCATAACATAACATGCTCCTTTTCCTTCTAGATGAAAGCCATTAGATAACATAGGGCTATAGTTTATTGCTGGATTGGTATTAACCATGGCTGGGCCTTCTGGGAAACAGAACCCTCTCTGCAACCTTAGAAAAGTCTAAAGAACCTCTGGAATATGACAAGATCCCCTTTATGTTATAAATCAACTCAATCCGATCCCCCCCTATCTTCCTACACTTTACCCATGGCTGGTGCAAGGCATCAGTGTTAACCGGTGGCTCAGTGCTTAGCACTGATACCTATCTACCAACTATAATCTGGATTATAGCACCGTATTAACCCTTCATGTAAATCAACTATAATCTGGATTATAGCACCGTTAAAACATTAGGCAATTAAATATGTTTAAACTCCGGATCAACCAACAGAGAAAATATTTAATCAAAGGGGAAGGAAACCTGAAATACATAAAAATACACTTCCAACTTAACCCTTTCTTCACCTTAGCACAGGAAGATACAAAGTGGCTAATTGGACAGAACCCCCCTTTTTATCTACATGATGTAAACTGAGCATGTCTGACCCACTGGGAGAGGAAATGGGGGAAGGAAGTAAAGATTTTACTGACTTTATACAGGTATACCTTCAATTAGGAATTCCCTAGAACAACAAGAGATGTTTCATTCTAATCAGCAGTTAACGGGATATAACGTGATAACTGTCCTTTATACCAATTAAACACATGTGAGTGTCAGATTAACAGAATTGGTGTAACTTGGTGGATTTGTACTAATCAGTTTCATGAAAACATCCCACTCTGTAAATGGTTTAAAGGAAAACTAAATTAAATTTCATTTCAGATACTGTCTCCATGATACAGATTGTGTAGGACCAGAAAATCTGATGTTATGACAATATATTTTATAGATTATTTATAAGGTTAGTGTGTCCTTTAAATGAAACCCACTGCCGTCCTTACAGTTCAGTGTATGTGAAAGGTAACAGGCTCTCAGCATATAATTGGGATAATGATGCTTTTAGAAACGAGTGGAATTATAGGAGTTTCATTAATTATGAAAATAGACCAATTAAAAACAGGGTGAAGGCAGCTACTGAGAGTTATGTACAAGGACTCACACACAGGACAATATTTCCACCTCCGCTAATAAAGGATTAAATATTCTTTTAATTGCAGTCCTTTAATCTCCCCATTATACCAGGTATATCCCACAATCCATTGCAGTCCTTTAATATATCCCACAATCCATTGCAGTCCTTTAATCAACCCCTGTTATACCAGGTATATCCCACAATCCATTGCAGGTATTTACATTTATCCGTGTTTTAAAGCCACAGAGCAGCATTACTATAAATTGCCGCAACATTAACATTGTTCTAAAGAAGGAATGTTCTGTACACACAATAAGCTATACCCTCATACTGTACTGTCTAAGGGAAACACTATGGCAGCTCCCACCCATATGTATATACAGAGAAGGAATGTTCTGTACACACAATAAGCTATACCCTCATACTGTACAGTCTAAGGGAAACACTATGGCAGCTCCCACCCATATGTATAGATATACAGAGAAGGAATGTTCTGTACATACAATAAGCTATACCCTCATACTGTAATGTCTAAGGGAAACACTATGGCAGCTCCCACCCATATGTATAAATATAAATATACAGAGAAGAATGTTCTGTACATACAATAAGCTATACCCTCATACTGTACTGTCTAAGGGAAACAATATGGCAGCTCCACCCATATGTATAATATAAATATACAGAGAAGGAATGTTCTGTACATACAATAAGCTATACCCTCATACTGTACTGTCTAAGGGAAACATATGGCAGCTCCACCCATATGTATAAATATAAATATACAGAGAAGGAATGTTTGTACACACAATAAGCTATACCCTCATACTGTACTGTCTAAGGGAAACAATAGGCAGCTCCCACCCCATATAATATAAATATACAGAGAAGGAATGTTCTGTACACACAATAAGCTATACCCTCATACTGGACTGTCTAAGGGAAAACATATGGCAGTCCCACCCATATGTAAAATAAATATACAGAGAGGAATGTTCTGTACACACAATAAGCTATACCCTCATACTGTACTGTCTAAGGGAAACATATGGCAGCTCCCACCCAATGTATAAATATAAATAACAGAGAAGGAATGTTCTGTACAACAATAAGCTATACCCTCATACTGTACTGTCTAAGGGAACACTATGGCAGCTCCCACCCATATGTAATAAATATACAGGAAGGAATGTTCGTAATACAATAAGCTATACCCTCATCTGTACTGTTAGGGAAACATATGGCAGCTCCCACCCATATGTATAATATAAATATACAGAGAAGGAATGTTCTGTACACACAATAAACTATACCCTCATACTGTACTGTCTAAGGGAAACATATGGCAGCTCCACCCATATGTATAAATATAATATACAGAGAAGGAAGTTCTGTACAACAATAAGCTATACCCTCATACTGTACTGTTAAGGGAAACAATATGGCGCTCCCCCCATATGTATAAATATACAGAGAAGGAATGTTCTGTACACACAATAAGCTATACCCTCATACTTTACTGTCTAAGGGAAACAATATGGCAGCTCCCCCCATATGTATAAAATATACAGAGAAGGAATGTTCGTGACAACAATAAGCTATACCTCATACGTACTGTCTAAGGGAAACATATGGCAGCTCCCACCATATGATAAATATAAATATACAGAGAAGGAATGTTCTGTACACACAATAAGCTATACCCTCATACTGTACTGTCTAGGGAAACAATATGGCAGCTCCCCCCATATGGATAAATATACAGAGAGGAATGTTCTGTACACACAATAAGCTATACCCTCATACTGTACAGTCTAAGGGAAACACTATGGCAGCTCCCACCCATATGTATAGATATACAGAGAAGGAATGTTCTGTACATACAATAAGCTATACCCTCATACTGTAATGTCTAAGGGAAACACTATGGCAGCTCCCACCCATATGTATAAATATACAGAGAAGGAATGTTCTGTACATACAATAAGGTCTATACCTCTACTGTACGTCTAAGGGAAACATATGGAAGCTCCCACCCATATATAAATATAAATATACAGAGAAGGAATGTTCTGTACATACAAATAGCTATACCCTCATACTGTACTGTCTAAGGGAACAATATGGCACTCCCACCCATATGTATAAATATAAAATATCAGAGAAGGAAGGTTCTGTACACACATAAGCTATACCCTCATACTGTACTGTCTAAGGGAAACATAGGGCAGCTCCCACCCATATTATAAATATAAATATACAGAGAAGGATGTTCTGTACCACAATAATATACCCTCATACTGTACTGTCTAAGGGAAACAATATGGCAGCTCCCACCCATATGTATAATATAAATATACAGAGAAGAATGTTCTGTACACACAAATAAGCTATACCCTCATACTGTACTTGTCTAAGGGAAACTAGGCAGCTCCCACCCATATGTAATAATATAAATAACGAGAGAAATGTTCTGTACACACATAAGCTATACCCTCATACTGTACTGTCTAAGGAAACACTATGGCAGCTCCCACCCATTTGTATAAATATACAGAGAAGGAATGTTCTGTACATACAATAAGCTATACCCTCATACTGTACTGTCTAAGGAAAACACTATGGCAGCCTCCACCCATATGTTAAATATAAATATACAGAGAAGGAATGTCTGTCACACATAAACTATACCCTCATACTGTACTGCTAAGGAAACAATATGGCAGCTCCACCCATATGTATAAATATAAATATACAGAGAAGGAATGTTCTGTACATACAATAAGCTATACCCTCATACTGTACTGTCTAGGGAAACAATGGCAGCTCCCCCCCATATGTATAAATATACAGAAGGAATGTTCTGTACACAATAGCTATACCCTCATACTTTACTGTCTAAGGGAACAATATGGCAGCTCCCACCCATATGTATAAATATACAGAGAAGGAATGTTCTGTACAACAATAAGCTATACCTCATACTTACTGTCTAAGGGAAACAATATGGCAGCTCCCCCCCCATATGTATAATATAATATACAGAGAAGGAATGTTCTGTCACACACATAAGCTATACCCCTCATACTGTACTGTCTAAGGGAAACAATATGGCAGCTCCCCCCATATGTATAAATATACAGAGAAGGAATGTTCTGTACACACAATAAGCTATACCCTCATACTTTACTGTCTAAGGGAAACATATGGGCACTCCCCCCTATGTTATAAATATAACGAGAAGGAATGTTCTGTACATACATAAGCTATACCTCATACTGTTGTCTAAGGGAAACAATTGGCAGCTCCCCCCATATATAAATATAAATATACAGAAAGGAATGTTCTGTACACACATAAGCTATACCCTCATATGTACTGTCTAAGGAAACAATATGGCACTCCCCCATATGTATAAATATACAGAGAAGGAATGTTCTGTACATACAATAAGCTATCCCCTCATACTGTACTGTCTGGGAAACAATATGGCAGCTCCCCCCATATGTATAATATAAATATACAGAAGAGATGTTCTGTACACACAATAAGCTATACCCTCATACTGTACTGTCTAAGGGAAACACTATGGCAGCTCCACCCATATGTATAAATATAATATACAGAGAAGGATGTTCTGTACACCAATAAGCTATCCCCTCATACTGTACTGTCTAAGGGAAACAATATGGCAGCTCCACCCATATGATAAATATAAATATACAGAGAAGGAATGTTCTGTACACAAATAAGCTATATCCTCATACTGTACTGTCTAAGGGAAACAATATGGTAGCTCCCACCATATGTATAAATAAATATACGAGAAGGAATGTTCTGTACACACAATAACGCTATACCTCATACTGTACTGTTTACTGGAAACACTATGGCAGCTCCCACCCATATGTATAAAAATCAGAGAAGGAATGTTCTGTCATACAATAAGCTATACCCTCATACTGTACTTCTAAGGAAACAATATGGCAGCTCCCACCCATATTATAAATATAAATATACAGAGAAGGAATGTTCGGTACACACAATAAGCTATACCCTCATACTGTACTGTCTAAGGGAAACAATTGGCAGCTCCCACCCATATTTATAAAATACAGAGAAGGAATGTTCTGTCACACAATAAGCTATACCTCATACTGTACTGTTGAAGGGAAACACTATGGCAGCTCCCCCCCACATAGTATAAATATACAGAGAAGGAATTTCTGTACACACAATAAGCTATACCCCATACTGTACTGTTGAAGGGAAACACTATGGTAGCTCCCACCCATATGCAGTTATGTATAGATGGAATGACATTATAGGGACACTAAACTTTTTTTTATGTACTTTTACACACATGAAATCTGAATGTGTTTATTTACAGGAGAGAACGTTTATTCCCTCCTCCCTGTATAATGAACGCCCGGGTAACCGTAATACACTTACCTACCGGTGATCCCCTTGCGGCTTTATCCCAGCCGATAGTGCTATGCGCCAACTGAGCTCTTCAGCTCTAAGCGGCAATACAATAGATAAGAGCGTGATTGGCACAGCCACCTGGAAAGAAGCCTCAATTGTAGCGCCAGTAAGGTAATATCACTGCTCTCCGGCATTCTATGTTCCCAGGATGTAAGATCGTCAATTCCCACCTGGTCAGGAAATAGATCCCATAAACCTTCTTCTAACGCTCGGCCTCACAGTGCAAGTAAGAATCGCGTCCATTTAAATTAAAAAAAAAAGGAATTTCTACTTTATAAAAAATAAAAGTAACACAGAGGTTTGTGAGAGTTACAGTTCAACAACATCCAGTTCCAGGGTCTTTTCTCCTACCTTGATTTTTTTTTTGGGGGGGGGGGGTTTCTGTAAACTTTGTGTTTTATTGCTAAGGTTTTCCACTGCACGGAAATGATCAACCGTAATGCGTTTCAGTGGTTACTAAAAATAGTCCCCGGAGACGTTAAAAAATGAACTTCAAACCTTCACCTCCCTCATTATCACAAACAAACTGCCAACGTTTCCTTCTTGGTAAAGTGCAGAGACTGCAAAGTTTAAAGTCTACACTGAGAACTGGCCACGCCTTGTTTAACCCTTCCTGGGCCAGGCAACTGCCTGAGTCACGTCAGGAAAATGAACCTTACGGTAGACCGAGGACTTGAAACACCTTCAGGGAGATTCAATAAAGTTCTTATCATTACAAATGGTGCTAATTTTGCCCCAACCAATCAGATGTTACTTTCAAATGTTAAATAAGATCTGATTGGTTGGGGCAAAATATCACCATTTTAAACGATAAGAACTTTTATTGAATCTCCCTGCTTGTGCCATATAATATAATGATGTTATATTATATATAAAGCAGTTTACTTCCTTGTGTTATCTTACAATGAATCTCGATCTTTACTTAAAGCGATTGTAACACCGACCGATGCTTTGATAGACAGATGGGAAAATGGAAATTGTACGTAGAGTGTACCATACATATTATGTCCAATTGTCGTCTATTGTCGGGTATGTTCCATTTACATTTAATTGAACTTCGGAAAATACTCATTGGAACTGATTGTATTACGATCATATTTGGATCCTGTATCTATATTATTATTGTGGATTTATATAGCGCCAACATTTTCCGTAGCGCTTTACAATTCCATGTACATTCACATACATAATAAGATTGGGAAAACGTCACTTTTGGGGCCAATCTTTGGAAATTATTTGCGTGTCGATTAATCGTAATATCGGCCCCGGTGGGGGCCCTTGAGGAGTTAAGAGTACAAGCACAAGGAGATATTAATAAATGCATTGGGCTATGCGGTAGGAAATCCATTGTAACGATGATACAAATGTATCAATTTATAGTCCCTTTCCCAATGGTTCTCCATACGATGATACAAATGTATCAATTATAGTCCCTTTCCCATTGGTTCTCCATAACATGATACAAATGTATCAATTTATAGTCCCTTTCCCATTGGTTCTCCATAACGATGATACAAATGTATCAATTTATAGTCCCTTTCCCAATGATTGGTTCTCCATCAGTGTTTCTCGTTCACTAGCCAGTTATGTTTTTGCTTTGTTGACTATTTCCCGTGACGTTCATCTTCGTTAGTTATTCTTAAAATAAGCGAATTCTGTGGTTATTTTCGTTATACAGAATAGGGGGACCCAAGACCGCAGAGCTTTACTCTAGCGCTAAACGCGTTGGCAGGGAATAGGAAACGTAGAGTTTTTTTTTTTTCCTGTATAAACCCTCTAATTCCTCTGAATGATCCTGGCTCTGCGCAGTGTAGAGGGAGATTACAGTAACAGAGCTTACGACTCCCTCTTCGGGCACCAGCTTTGGCCTGCGTTTCCACTTTGTGATCTTGAAAATAAAATAAACTTTCCTGGCTGCCGTCCGACACGATGATGTAGGATATCGACGGCTCGGCCATTCTCAGACTCTCTGCTAAGAATTCGCGCCTGGGAATCTTCCGTCTTGGGTAATGAATTAACTGACCGTATGGTGTGCTGCCAATTGGCAGAAGCAGAACGACAATGTGGCATTAAGTGTAAGGTGAGAGTTTAAAATTCACACCAGGATCTGGATTTTCTCCTGAAGTTTTGCCAGATTCGCTCTCATCGGGTTAATTTTTTGGCGGTTTTAATATCGGAATAAAGAAACGCCGTTAAAATACAATGTGGTCATTGAAAGAGTTTCGGCTAGAAAACAGCCTAGAAAGTTCTATTCAAACAATGAACGACTTGCCCTTGTAAGTGATTCCTAACCAAGATACACTCAGCGTCAATTCAGGAAAATATTTTACTACAGCAAATCCCGCTTATTCAGACTGCAGGATTCTCCTATATTCGGAATATTCTTAATTATTTTGAGAATTTCTATCTGGCAATTAAATCTGCATGTGTGTGAGACCAGGTACAATCGAGAAATAAAACCTATTGTATATTTTGAACTGGTTCTGAGTCCAATGGGACGTTCAGTTTTTTTCAATTCCTTCCAAATTATTACCGAGACGTTGTTTTACGATGACCCAGAAGGGTTAATGGGATTGGGAACTGGTGTTTCAAATTCCGGTTATTTTGGGACTATAAGAATATTTCTTTATTGGTGAGTAGAGACAAGTTTCCCTTTAAAATCTGATTTTCTGCTGACTAATGAATTTCCCAGACAGACGTGTCTATGGGGGGATTTTCACTCTGCGGAAATATCCCCGTTTCTACATGTAACATTTATTGTAAGGGATCCATATCCATTTTATTACCGAGCATTAGTCTAGAAATCTAGACCAGGTCCATTCAGGTCAACTAATCACTGTTTAATCCAATAGGGGGGTTAATCACACGTTATTGCGTTTAATATCCCATTATTTTAAAGGGGACAGAACGTGTTACTCCTGTAGAAACAGTATTTTGTTAATAACTTTTTAGAAATTGTTCGGTAAGAAAAGGGGGTCATTCTGATAACCAGATGTATTTTTTTGTCATTGTAGCCATGGAAATGTTTTAGAATACTGCAGTCTATCCAACGTTACAGCAGTGTAAGGGTGTTTTTTCCTGCTAGCACTGTGAGCTTGACATCACCAGCAACTGGTCTCCCCCCAGTCTTGGTTGGAGCATGCTCACTGCTGGGACAGAGCATCGTCAGCTGTATCATAAGCCCCGCCCCTAAATTTCTTAATTTTTTAAAAACTAGCCAAGGAAAAGGAAAAAGGGAAATGGATCGTTCCCTAAATTTTCCATAGGCCCAGGAAAGGATAGAAAGGTGTTGCAAGTCTAACTAGCTTTATAAAAGATTGATTTTTAGGGGTGGGCTTATACACAGCTCATCGTGTGCCTGTCACAGAGCAAGTGCAGACCAGGAAGTGTAATTTACAGGTCTTCAACTTAGATTCTCAACAGCTTGAGACATTGTCTGTTTGATAGGTATGAGAGAAATCCTTTCAATGGTCATTGTATAAATGGGGACTTGTATAGAGCCCACAGATCCCCTTTAACTTTCATTCACACCTTCAACCCCCACTTGTTTAACTCACAGTGACAGTTGTTAGGTGCATTGTGTTACAGAGTGTGTTGATGTGTATTAATTACAGTGTGTGTTTGTTACAGTTTTTTAATGTGTTAGTGTGTTACGGAGCCGTTGGTGTGTATTAATTAGTGTTTGTTACAGTGTTTGTTAATGTGTTTTAGTTGCATTGTGTTACAGTGTGTGTTACTATGCTTTTTTAGTGTAGTTTGTGTACTGTCTAAGGGAACACTATGGCAGCTCCCACCCATATGTATAAATATACAGGGAAGAAATGTTCTGTACATACAATAAGCTATACCCTCATACTGTACTGTCTAAGGGAACAAATATGGCAGCTCCCACCCATATGTAAAATATACAGAGAGAGAAGGAATGTTCTGTACATACAATAAGCTATACCCTCATACTGTACTGTCTAAGGGAACACATAGGCAGCTCCCACCCATATGTATAAATATAAATATACAAGAGGAATGTTCTGTACATACATAAAGCTATACCCTCATACTGTACTGTCTAAGGGAAACAATATGGCAGCTCCCACCCATATGTATAAATATACAGAGAAGGAATGTTCTGTACATACAATAAGCTATACCCCATACTGTACTGTATAAGGGAAACACTATGGCAGCTCTCACCCTATGTATAAATATAAATATACAGAGAAGGAATGTTCTGTACATACATAAGCTATACCCTCATACTGTACTGTCTAAGGGAAACAATATGGCAGCTCCCACCCTATGTATAAATAAAATATACAGAGAAGGAATGTTCTGTACATACAATAAGCTATACCCTCATACTGTACTGTCTAAGGGAAACAATATGGCAGCTCCCACCCATATGTATAAATAAATATACAGGAAGGAATGTTGTGTACATACAATAAGCTATACCCTCATACTGTACTGTCTAAGGGAAACAATATGGCAGCTCCCACCCTTGTTAAATATACAGAGAAGAATGTTCTGTACACACAATAATCTATACCCTCATACTGTACTGTCTAAGGGAACACTATGGCAGCTCCCACCCATATGTATAAATATAAATATACAGAGAAGGAATGTTCTGTACACACAATAAGCTATACCCTCATACTGTTCTGTCTAAGGGAAACACTATGGCAGCTCCCACCCCTGTAGTAGAACATGTTGCATCACAGTACACAAATCCATGCTGTTATATTGTAGTTATTGGAATTAAATGTAAGAATCTGATTATATTGTCCTTTAATACGGCTGTTCAGTATTAATAGGACTTTGTGTGGAGATGATTCATCCGTGTGTTATTTATTAACCCTTAGGGTCCTTAGTCAATCCAAGTCCCATAAAAAAGCTGTTTGTTTCTGGAGAAATCTAAATCCAAATCCCTGTGTGTGTATTTGTCCTTATCAGAATATTTACAGGGATTGGTATATTGTCTTACAGTAAACCATGGGCGCAATATGGCTGGCGTGTTGCCCGAATGAATTAATCTCTCATTCTCTGGTATGGGTAGAAGGGACGATGGTTTTATAGACGCCGTGATCTGTTTGTCTATTGGATCATAAAGATTAAGCAGTGAGTCATTTCACTTCCACGAACATTCCTTTCATGTCGGATGAGGGTCAGGTGACTCGCTTCTGGGGAGGGGGTGGAGTCAAGTAAATCTGGGCACAGATCCAATCCCCTCCAATGCCAACATGGTATGGTCCATCAGTTATCAGCGTTTATTAGATGCCTTTGGTATCGATTCAGACCTTTCTATAATAGAGGTATATTGTGCCCATATTGATCAAGAGACCATTTAAAGCTAGGTACACACTATACAATAATTTGGCCTGACCAATTGACATTTCGGTGCTTTGCGAAACCACGCCCGATTGTCCAGCGTGGGCAGAGAAGTGCCATTGTGATGCTTGAATCCAAAAAGTCCACAGAAGTCTATAAATTTCCATCATTACTAGACGATGTTTAGAACCATTGCCACCGAGTGTGTGAAACGATAAATATTTTTAAACTATCCACAAGGTGGCGCCGTTATGGCGAACGTCTCTTAGAATACTTAGTAACACATTATCGAATGCTTTGTTTGCGTCGTGCGTCTGGATTTATCATTTTTAATCTCTCGCCGTCTCTCGATATTTTCTTTTTTTTTTGGTTCTGTTTTCTCTTAGAGAAACGACTGAAACAAGAACACGTCCTCCTCCTTTGTCACGTCGAGCGGAGCCAGATCAGATGAAAGGATCATTGCTTTTGGCGTTGTGTGTATTTTATTCCGCATTTTATGTTTTCTGTTGTCGTTTTTCATTTTTAAGAGAACTCTCTCTTTCTTCCACCAACCCCTGGTTTGGTATCAAGCTTTTCAGCTAGAAGGTTCTCCTAGGTCCGCTAGGAAAGTCGTTAGAACATTTAATGAAGAATAATCCTACATTATGATGAATGGCTATTCGCTATCGATGATGCGCAATATCCATCATGGCTTCCTTTAGGGTCGCTCAGGGAAGGGCACGCGCTTAAGGCCACGAGTCATTGGGGGGGGTCTTTGATCCGTAATGTCTGGAGCATTTAAACCTCAACACCTTCCATTACATTAGACATTATTTTCTGTCCATGACAATCTCGATGTTGAGTAGACCTTGAGGAGCTTGACCAATTCGGTCAATATTAGTGTTAAGATGAGTTAGGGGGGGGGTGAGTTTATTTGTCATTTAAACACTTTTTACTAAAATAATTTAGTTCCCACCATCCCTTCTTGTTAGGAAGACTCTTGGTTTTCTGTTGTAACTACCGTCTGCAGATCCCGTGCCAGACTTCCAAGTTCTCTAGACGTTTCTCACCATCAACTATAGTCATAGATGGTGACGTCAATGATCCCAAGATGGCCACACTACAGATTTCAAACTTGCAGTGATCTCCGCTACAGCGCAGCTTGGAACGACCTTTTAGTAAGGAGAACTTTGGAGGGTTGTTGTGGCTCTACGGGATACGGGAGACATTTGGTTAAAGGTGAAGTGGGTAGTTTTATTTTTTGGGGTGGACATACCCTTTAACTTCAGATCCCTTTCCAATGTTTGATGATATTTGCCCTGTGTATTGCTGGTTCACCTTGTCTGACTTTCCATCCTGATTTGGTTCTTTTAGAAGATTTGTTTCTTGGGTAAGTTATAATGTATAGTGTCCATCTTGCCAGTAGAGGGCACACTGACTGACATGAACCAGCAAGGCGTTACCCTAAGCCCGACCACTCTGCGTTAGTGTACAAACCTTCCATGTTTAGATATCGATTTTCAACTTCCGCTGCCCCAGGTGTAAATTCCAACACCTTTTACAATACAGAATCTTACACAGGTCACCAGTTCAGTTAGAAACTAGAGAAACGACGAGCGAGACACAAGGTGGGGAATGATAAGGATGAAGGGGAGGGAAGGGGAGGGAATTCCCGGCAGGACTTGGGGTGGGAACTATCTGTTGTATCGGTGAAGGGAATTTGTAATTCATTGTAACTTCTAACAAAATGTGTATCAAGGGAAGGAAGTCAAAGAAATTATCGCTTGGAGCATCGCGAACCTTTTACTGCAGCGTGTTAACTCATTACGCTGGCGATAGGTAAGGATTCATCTTGTATGCACTGGATAAAGAAAGGGAAGCTGCCAATTGCTTGCAGCTCCTCTTCCTTTTGCATAGGTAATAAAGAACAGCACCACTGGTGGTTACAAAGAGATTACATATAAATCAATTGTATAAATACATTAACACTCTCCTACTTTACTGATAAACAATATGGCAGCTCCCTCCCCATTTCAGTACTAATAAGAGTGCAGTGTGCTTTACCTTTATCCTGGGGATATTTTCACTCTAAGTGCATTCGATGGTCTCACTCCGTGTTCCTGCGGTTGTGCCGAGAGGTAATTGAGCGGATTGTGAATATTCAGATGATTTAATATGCGCAATAACGAATGGAGAAGACAACAAGGTCACATCTCTACAATGACCGATACAGAATAAAGTGTCTCTCCACCTCAAGCCTCAGCTTGGCCCCCCCAGGCGTATGGAACATGGTTTTCTATCCTGTGATGTGATACTGTTGTGCTAATTGAATGTGAGATGAAGAGATCCCCATTAGATTCATATTTCGGGCCCCCCTTTTCCACTCCACCCATAATATGTCTCGTAACAATGGCACATATGGTCCTGCATGGATATTTAATAAGCCTCGACAGGTTACACTCGGCAGATGTGATATCTCCGCTTATCCGTAATACAGTCCGAAGCTTCCTCTTTAAATCAAACGCGCCGCAGAGAGAATTGGGGAAGAAACGAGTTTATATATTTAATATATTTATATCTACTTTCCTCTTCCAGTGGGAAAATATTACTAAAAAAAAACCTGTTAACTAAAATTGTCTTTGCAGCAGGGCAGCCTTGCTTTATGGCTGTCATGGTCCCCATCTTTAAAAAGGTCACATCATTTTTCTAAGTGTCATTTTATTATTGTTTACTTGTCCTTAAAATGAAACTCAATTGTATCTAATGAGTTTGAAACAAAGTTGCTTAAAGTTCTCGCAGGTAGTCATGGTAACCGCTCTAGCGCGTGTACGCGGACGCAATCCCAGCATTCCCGGTTTCTTTTGATTCTTGATTCTATCGACCTGCAAATCTCTGGGGTTTGTGAGCTATTTGGTGACTATATTAAATTATAGAATGACCATTAACACCCATAATGGTTCATATTTAGGATTGTTTCCTCCTCTAATGGGTATCTGAGACCCAGGGAATGCTCTATTTATCTGTTTAACAAGAGCCATGTATAGACTAATATAGGGCAGCATGGCAGCTCCCAACTTATTGTCATTTTACATTAAACAGTCTTGCCCTTGAAATACCGGGAATGAAACCTGTAAGTATGTTTGAACCAGGTGAGGTTCCTCCGTAGAGCAGGTGGTCACACCTGGGCGAACTGTACAAACTGCAGATCATCATTACGGAGGATTTGAGGTTTAGAGCAGTGAAGTAAAGGGAAGGGTCCAGTAATCTAATCCCCTTCCGTGTAATGACTTGGAAATTGGCCACCTGGAGCCAATGAAGAGACCAGAACTAGAACCATTCGTGGATTAGAAAGGGGAGGGGGAGACTGGATCCTTCACAGGGTTTGGAATTGGGGGTCCAGGTAATTAGTTTAAATCCCAGGTCACAACATCTCTGGATATCTACCAGTTTATTTCCATTATTGGCTTCTGGCTGCTGTTTATCCAGTTCCGCACACCAGCTCTCCGTACAGACACATTTAAAAATCCCCTACATTGGAATCACTTAAATGTCGCCTATGGGCACCACCGTCGACTCAAAACGCCATTTGCATCTACAGGCAAAATAAACTGGGAATTTTATCGTTTCCCCTAAAACATCAATTGTTTCAGGTTAACAAATGTATTTTCTTTTTTTTTTTTTGTGCATTTACAAAATGTGTTGGTCGCTGGAAATAGATTTGTTAGCGGCCATTATTCTACGTATCGGCAGCTGGGTGCGATCGCTATTCGAGGGTGAATGGGATTCAGGCTACGAGCAGTCGGACAGTTTGCACATTGACTGATAGGTTGATCCTGTTTTCAGAGATTCCTTTAGAGGATAATTGACTGTCATTACCGGTGATTCCAATCTGATTGTACAGTCCTCTACATTGGGCGACGTTGACTGCGTGTTGGCTGGTCTTAGAGACGACCGGTGAATTAGCCTCCTTACCATTTTATCTGGGTCAATTTTACTTTAATTGCAAGTCGTGAGTTTTGTTTTGTGATTTTGTGATTTTTATTAAACTTTTAAATCTTAACCTAAATATCTTTATATTCCATTTTGTCAGTAATTCTCCATCGTGTTCTTTTAGATGGGGACATTACTACTATACTTACATTATACTTACTACTATACTTACATATTATACTTACTTATACTACTACTATCTTACAATTATACATTACTACTATACTTACAATTATACATTACTACTATACTTACAATTTACGGTTTAGGGAACATTGTCCGCTATATAATATGGATACATTATACATTACAATTATACATTACTACTATACTTACAATTTACGGTTAGGGTACCTTGTCCCTATATATATGGATACTTATACATTACAATTATACATTACTACATACTTACAATTTTACGGTAGGGGTACCTTGCCCCTATATAATATGGTACATTATACATTTAATTATACATACTACTATAGTTACAATTTACGGTAGGGGTACTTGTACCCTAATATATGGATACATTATACATTACAATTATACATTACTACTATACTTACAATTTACGTTAGGGGTACCTTGTCCCCTATATAATATGGATACATTATACTTACAATTATACATACTACTATACTTACAATTTACGGTAGGGTACCTGTCCCCTATAATAGGATACATTATACATTCAATTATACATTACTATAGTTACAATTTACGAGGGGTACCTTGTCCCCTATATAATATGGATACATTTGCTATTTACAGTATAATAGTTGAGGTACCCTTAAAGTACAATCAAATTCAATCGAGTATTTTATTATAGACACAACATGTTTCGAACAGAGTATTTTCTCAATGTGAATATATTTGTTCTAATATGGGATTCCATATCTGTGGTATTTACGTAGATCAACTGGGCTTAAAGTTTAGTTCTTGAAGATGTTTCACTAATCAGTGATCAGAGCTGGATCTCTCATTCAGACTTTTGAGATGCAGTAAATATTACAGATATCACCGTGACCTGGATGGATATATACAGATATACCGTAACCTGGATGGATGAATATTACAGATATACCGTAACCTGGAGGATGCAATTACAGATTACTGACCTGGATGGATGAATATTACAGATATACCGTACCTGGATGATGAATATACAGATTCCGTGACGATGGATGAATATTCCAGATATACCGTGACCTGGATGATGAATTACAGATATACCGTGAACTGGATGGATGAATATTACAGATATCCCGTGACCTGGATGGATGAATATTCAGATATACCGTACTGATGATTGAATATTACAGCATATACCGTGACCTGGATGAATGAATATTCAATATACCGTGACGCGGTGATGAATATTCAGATATACCGTGACCTGGATGGATGAATATTACAGATATACCGTGACCTGGATGGATGAATATTCAGATATACCGTGCCCTGGATGGATGAATATTACAGATAACCGTGACCTGGATGAATTTTTACAGATAACCATACCGTGCCCTGGATGAATGAATATTACAGATATACCGTGACCTGGATGGATGAATATTACAGAATAACCGTGACCTGGATAATGAATATTACAGATATACCGATGACCTGGATGAATGAATATTACAGATAACCATGACCTGATGAATGAATATTACAGATATCCATGACCTGGATGGATGAATATTACAGATATACCGTGACCTGGATGTGAATATTACAGATATACCGTGACCTGGATGGATTAATATTACAGATATACCTGACCTGATGGATGAATATTACAGATTACCGTGACCGTGATGGATGAATATTACGAGATACCATGACCTGGATGAAGAATATTACAGATATACCGGACCTGGATGGATTAATATTACAGATATACCATGACCTGGATGAATGAATATTACAGATATACTCTGTGACCTGGATGGATGAATATTACAGATAACCAGTGACCTGGATGAATGAATATACAGATATACCGTGACCTGGATGATGAATATTACAGATATACATGACCTGGATGAATGAATATTACAGATATACCATGACCTGGATGGATGAATATTACAGATATACCCGTGACCTGGATGGATGAATATTACAGATATACCGTGACCTGGATGGATGAATATTGACAGATATACCGTGACCTGGATGATGAATTTACGATATACCATGACCTGGATGAATGAATATTACAGATATACCGTGACCTGGATGGATGAATATTACAGATATACCTGACCGGTGGATGAATCTACATATATCGTGACTGGATGGATGAATATTACAGATATCCGAACCTGGATGAATGAATATTACAGATATACCATGACCTGTATAGATAATATTACAGATATACCGTGACCTGGATGAATGAATATTAACAGATATACCATGACCTGGATGAATGAATATTAAGATATACCATGACCTGGATGATGAATATACAGATATACGTGACCTGATGAATGATATTACAGATATACCGTGACCTGGATGGTGAAACCTTTACAGATATACCATGACCTGGATGGATGAGACCTTTACAGATATACATGACCGGATGGATGAGACCTTTACAGATATACCATGACCTGGATGGATGAGACCTTTACAGATATACCGTGACCTGGATGGAAGACCTTTACAGATATACCTGACCTGGATGGATGAGACCTTTACAGATATACTATGACCGATCCTGAAATATCTTCTATCTTCCCTCTTCTTTGTGTCTAAACAATATGATTAACAAGTTATAATAATCTTCTGTACTGCAGTTGTTGGTGGTCATTCACTTCCTTTTCAGTTTATTGGGCGTTTTACAATAGAATTGACCGTAAACCTTGCACATAAGGCTGGTGTGTACAACTTGTCTCTAATACTTGAAGCACGTTGAAGCAACTCTAGGGATCAATATGACTTTTTGGGCAGCCATAGGAGTAGGGTCAAGTTCTAGTATCTAGTTCTGTATTTCTAGGTTCATTGCCTACCTGGCAGCTGGTTTATCATTGACAATGTAGTTCAAATTCATATCTTGCCTTTTACACCTCATTCTAGGGAATGTGCTCTATAGCTTTTCAAATTAGAGGCTTTCATGAGTTTAGTAGAAGACCGTTGTCTGCTGGGACATTTAGTTGGTGAACATGGGCCATTTTTGACCAATTTCAGCCATAAGATTACAGATCCATTTATCAATTGTTCATCCGTCCGCTGAAATCATAGTATAGTTTATAAGCTTTCCAATTGTGGAGCCTGTTAAAGACTAATTATTACCTAAAAAAGTTCTGTATTTCCACTCTTTGCCTCTACTGGCAAATTGTTCAATTGACCTGACAAGTCCATAACCTTCGATAACTATGCTGCCTGGTCAACCAAAATATCAGCTGGGCAGTTTGATTGGGGAAAGTTAGTGTGAACCAGTCCTATGAATGTACAAATATCTGATGAGAACCCAACAGTAATTAGACATTCACGACCTTGCAGCTTTTCTGTGACCGGTTTGGACAACCGAGTGGTAGGAAGCCTTGCAGATTTAAAACATTTTGGATGCATATAGCTGTACTTAGATGTACCTCCTTAACTGGGGGTTGGTGTGAAAGGTCATGGACAATTTGTCTTCACATAAAACATTAACATTTCCTTTCGTAGAAGAAAGAATCCTGGAAGGTCCTTTGTACACAAAGTGCTAAATCTGTTTGAAGCATTAAAAAAACAGAACAATTCTTGGGAATTAAAAACAAGAGTTTGCTTGTTAGGAATCATTAGAGGTTAGTGGGAAAACTCTCTATCTTCCTTAACAATAATACAAACCTGCAGCTGAATAGAACAATATCCTTGACTTAGAATACACGTAGAGTGAATCAGGTAGAGACGACTGGTAGAATAATTTTGGGGGAACAAAGCAAATCATTTTAGGGATATTAATTGGATAGTTGGGGGTTTATTGAATTAATTGAAGAAACTCTAGCTTGGGTCTAACCAGAGAACATAATGGGTTAACATAGACGTATACGCCAGGAGAGTCCTTAGTGAATAGAGAATGTAGAGAAACTCGGAAGTTTCGCTCCGTTTTTTTTTACAAACGTAATTTTGACGGTTCTGAACGTATTTTCGAGAGTTACCGAATTATACGAGGTTATTTTCTGTAACCCTCAAATAACCTTGAACATTTAGTAACCCTCGAAAAACATTCCAAAATCCGAACGATCGGATTCCGACAGAACCGTAAGTATGTGCGTACATTATACACTAATCGTACATTATTTTGTGGGGATTATTATATATAGAGAATGTGCTTATTATTATATATGTGGTGTGTGTGTGTGGAATAATATAATTGATATATATATGTGTGTGTGTGTATATAATATATATATGTGTGTGTGTATATTCTCTATGTGTGTGTATAGTTTACTCCTCTGCATCTGTGTGTGTGTATATAATATATATATGTGTGTGTATCTAAGCTCTACCTATATGTGTGTGTTATCTTCTCTTCTGTGTGTTGTGTCTCCTCGCTTCTCTCGTGTGTGTTACTCTATCGTGTTTGTAGTTCTCTCCTTCTCTGTGTGTGTGTTCTCCTCTCTCTCTCTTTGTGTGTTGTGCTCTACTCCTCTCTCGTGTGTGGTGTGTCTCTCCTCTCTCTCTGTGTGTGTCTGCTCCTCGTATCCGTGTGTGTGTGTGTGTCTCTCCTCTCTCCTGTCTTGTGTGTCTCCCTCTCTCTGTGTGTGTGTGTCTGATCTCTCTCTCTGTGTGGTGTGTCTCTCCTCTCTCTGTGTGTGTCTCTCCTCCTCTCTGTTGTGTGTGTCTCTCCTACCTCTTCTCTCTCTGTGTCGTGTGTCTCTCTCCTCTCTCTTGTGTGTGCGTCTCCTCCTCTCTCTGTGTGTGTGTGTGTCCTCTCTTCTCTCTGTGTGTGTGTGGTGTGTGTTCTCCCTCTTCTGTGTGTGTGT
>CM033476.1:95557832-95743869 GCA_019447015.1 Hymenochirus boettgeri
TTAGTTTAGGTTAATGTTATATGGTTAGGTACATACTCGCCTATCTTATAGTACTTTGATAATATGGTGTACGGAAATAGTATAGTTACTGATATATATGGTTACGGTACATAGTATTATTATCTGTATATATGTTACGGTATTTATAGTATAGTATGTATATAGTGGTTAACCGGTACATAGTATAGTTTAAACTAGTATATATAGTTACGTGGTATATTGATAATAGTTACTGTATATAGTTACGGTATACATAGTATAGTTACTGTATATATGTGTACGGTAAAAGTAGTATAGTTACTGTATATATGGTTACGGTATATAGTATAGTTACTGTATATATGGTTACGGTATATAGTATAGTTACTGTATATATGGTTACGGTATATAGTACAGTTACTGTATATATGGTTACGGTACATAGTATAGTATGTTTACTGTTTCTATAGGTATCGGTACATTAGTAATAGTTACTGATATATGGTTACGGTTATATAGATAGTTACTGTATATATGGTTTCGGTATATAGTATAGTTACTGTAATGGTTAAGTTATATATAGTGAGTACTGTATATATGGTACGGTACTTAGTATAGTTACTGTATATATGTGTTACGGTATATATAGTTAGGTATATAGTTACTGTTATATTATTATGGTTACGGTATATAGTTAGTTACTGGATATATGGTTACGGTAATATATATAGTTTTAATCTGTATATGGTTACGGTATCTAGATAGTTACTGTTATAATAGTTATACTGGTTACAATTAGAATAGTTACTGTTATATATAGTTACATTTGGTACGGTACCATAGTATAGTTATTGTATATATAGTTACGTTTACATAGTTAGAGTTATATGTTTTATATATACGTTACTTATGGTATCATAGTGTATAGTACTGTATATGGTTCGGTATATAGTATAGGTACTGTATATAGGTTTTACGGTATGTATATTAGTAAGTTACGGTAATATATGTTAGTATATTAGTATATTACTGTTATTATGGTTACGGTACTATAGTATAGTTACTGTATATATTGGTTGATACGGTTACTATGTATATAGTTACTGGATATATGGTTACGGTAATATAGTTATAGTTACTGTATATATGGTTACGGTGGTAATAGTTAGTTACTGTATTATTGGTTACGGTATATAGTATATTTTTAGGTACTGTGTTATATGTTTACTGGTTTATTGTATAGTACTGACGTATTATATGGTACTTATTGGTATATAGTAAGTTACTGTATATATGTTACTGGTTATTTGTTGATAGTACGTTACTGTATTATGGTTAGGTACATAGTATAGTTACTGTATATATGGTTACTTAATGGTGGATGGTACATAGTAAGTACTGTATTATATTTGGTTACGGTAGTTATTTAGAGTATAGTTACTTGTATATATTGGTTTACTCGGTATATAGTAAGTTACGTTATATTATGTTACTGGGTTATATAGTAGGTAGTTTACTGTATATAGGTTACGGTACATAGGTAAGTTGTTACTGTATATATGGTTACGGTATATAAGTATAGTTACTGTATATATGGTTACGGAATTGTTTCTATATAGTTTAGTACTGTATATGGTTACGGTATATGTATGTAGTATATAGGTTACGGTATAAGTATAGTTACTGTATATATGGTTTACGGTAAATAGTATAGTTAATGTTATATATGGTACTTGGTAGATAGTATATTATGTATATATGTGTTACTTTGGTCTACAATTAGTATTAGTTACTGTATATATGGTTCCGGTATATAGATAGTTACTGTATATATGGTTAGCGGTTAAATAGTGATAGTTATACTTGCGCTGTTATATGGTACGGTGTATAGGTGGAGTTACTTGTAGATATGGTTACGGTTGGTAAGATAGTTTGTTAGGACTGTATAAGGTTGACGGTTCTAGTGGTTTATATAGATAGTTACTGTATTTGGTTACGGGTTATTTATAGTGGAAATTATATATGGGGTTTTTACGGATGATAGTATAGGTTACTGTGTGGTTATTATCATATATATTATTATATATTATTTAATTATATATAGTAAGTTATATAGATATTAATATATATATATAGTTACGGTTTGTATATAGATAGTACGGTATTATAGTATGTACATAGTATGTGGTTTTTATATTGTTTTTGTTTTGTGTTTGTGGTTTGTTAATGTATTATGTTAATTGACTGTATTAGTTTATAGTAAAGTTGTATTTGTATTGGCAGTGAGATAGTATTTGTAGTTATAATTGGTATCTGAAGTGTAATTATAAGATATAGTATTAGTTTTGGGTGGTATATATATATGTTACGGCAATAGATAGTTTAGCTTGGATTATGATTACTGTATAAGTAGGTACTGTAAATATATGGTTACGGTACATAGTATAGTTACTGTATATATGGTTACGGTACATAGTATAGTTACTGTATATATGGTTACGGTATATAGTATAGTTACTGTATATATGGTTACGGTATATAGTATAGTGTATGTATGGCTACGGTATATAGTATAGTTACTGTATATATGGTTACTGTATATAGTATGGTTACGGTATATAGTATAGTGTATGTATGGCTAAGGTATATAGTATAGTTACTGTATATATGGTTACTGTATATAGTATAGTTACTGTATACATGGTCATGGTATATAGTATAGTTACTGTATATATGGTTATGGTATATAGTATAGTTACTGTATATATGGTTATGGTATATAGTATAGTTACTGTATATATGGTTACGGTATATATTATAGTTACGGTATATAGTATTGTTGCAGTATTTAGTATAATTACGGTATATAGTGTAATTATGGTATATAGTATAGTTATGGTATATAGTATAGTTACAGCATATACTATAGTTACTGTATATATGGTTATGGCATATAGTATAGTTACTGTATATATGGTTACGGCATATAGTATAGTTACCGTATATATGGTTACGGCATATAGTATAGTGTATGTATGGCTACGGTATATAGTATAGTTACTGTATATATTTACGGCATATAGTATAGTTACTGTATATATTTACGGTATATAGTATAGTTACTGTATATATTTACGGCATATAGTATAGTATAGTATAGCCAACAATCATTTAGCGTTGTTACAGACCCACAATTTCCCTTGGCCGTGACCATGAGGATGTATGATAGTCCTCACCGATCTCCTTATACCTTACAGGACTGTGTGTACCCACCTCTATAAAAGATAACAGACAGAACCTTGGAAATATTGGTACAGTGGGTACCCAGCCTTACGGAGGATTGGAAAGGAATAAGAATCAATTGAATTACTTTGACCTACAGCCCTGACTTAATACAAACAGATGAAGTGTTGAAATTGCTGAAAGTTACAGTCACAGCCGAATAACTCCAAGTTGTTCATCACAAAACAAATGCAAATAAAATAATCTGCTGCCAGCTGGGTAATAGAGCTGGTTTATTGGACTGCTGATCTGCAGGGCAACTCCACAGAGAGGTTTTTTCTCCCGACCGACCGTTCGCCATAAGAGACCATTAGATCGGCAGTGATTTACCGTCATGTCTGATACCTTGTTCATCTGATCCACCATTCGAACGAGTACCCAGATTGTAGGTGTAACCCTGACTGTACTTTACTAAAACAATATGGCAGCTCCCACCCATATGTATAAATATAAATATACAGAGAAGGAATGTTCTATACATACAATAAGCTATACCCTCATACTGTACTGTCTAAGGGAAACAATATGGCAGCTCCCACCCATATGTATAAATATACAGAGAAGGAATGTTCTGTACACAATAAGCTATACCCTCATACTGTACTGTCTAAGGGAAACAATATGGCAGTTCCCACCCATATGTATAAATATAAATATACAGAGAAGGAATGTTCTGTACATACAATAAGCTATACCCTCATACTGTACTGTCTAAGGAAACAATATGGCAGCTCCCACCCATATGTATAAATATAAATATACAGAGAAGGAATGTTCTGTACATACAATAAGCTATACCCTCATACTGTACTGTCTAAGGGAAACAATATGGCAGCTCCCACCCATATGTATAAATATAAATATACAGAGAAGGAATGTTCTGTACACACAATAAGCTATACCCTCATACTGTACGGTCTAAGGGAAACAATATGGCAGCTCCCACCCATATGTATAAATATACAGAGAAGGAATGTTCTGTACACAATAAGCTATACCCTCATACTGTACTGTCTAAGGGAAACAATATGGCAGCTCCCACCTATCTGTATAAATATAAATATACAGAGGAGAATGTTCTGTACATACAATAAGCTATACCCTCAACTGTACTGTCTAAGGGAAACATATGGCAGCTCCCAACCCATATTATAAATATAACAGCGAAGGAATGTTCTGTACACACAATAAGTCTATACCCTCATACTGTACTGTCTAAGGGAACATATGGCAGCTCCCACCCATATGTATAATATACAGAGAAGGAATGCTCTGTATACACAATAAGCTATACCCTCATACTGTACAGTCTAAGGGAAACAATATGGCAGCTCCCACCCATATGTATAAATATACAGAGAAGGAATGTTCTGTACATACAATAAGCTATACCCTCATACTGTACTGTCTAAGGGAAACACTATGGCAGCTCCCACCCATATGTGTAAATATACAGAGAAGGAATGTTCTGTACATACAATAAGCTATACCCTCATACTGTACTGTCTAAGGGAAACAATATGGCAGCTCCCACCCATATGTATAAATATACAGAGAAGGAATGTTCTGTACACACAATAAGCTATACCCTCATACTGTACTGTCTAAGGGAAACAATATGGCAGCTCCCACCCATATGTATAAATATAAACATACAGAGTAGGAATTTTCTGTACACACAATAAGCTATACCCTCATACTGTACTGTCTAAGGGAAACACTATGGCAGCTCCAACCCATATGTATAAATATACAGAGAAGGAATGTTCTGTACACACAATAAGCTATACCCTCATACTGTACTGTCTAAGGGAAACACATGGCAGCTCCCACACTATGTAATAAATATACAGAGAAGGAACTGTTCTGTACACAATAAGCATTACCCTCATACTGTACCTGTCTAAGGGAGCTCCCACCCATATGTATAAATATACAGAGAAGGAATGTTCTGTACACTAATAAGCAAATCCCCAAGTCTCTGGGTAGGCGGATTTATGAATATGAAAGGGCCGTGTCTGAGTGAGACTTGTTAAGGTCTAATGGACACTGACAAATACAATATGCAGATTCAATTCTCTGCTCAACTTCAATTTTTCTTATCTGCAGTAAAGCGCCATGCTTCTTCATAGCAGAATTTAAACCGCTGATAGGACATGGCAGACTAAAGACAGAAGCAGTATTATAAAAGCAATCGCTAAGGCAACTTTATAATTGAGATAGGAAACTGTCAGTTTGCCGAGAATTACAGGGGCTGTAAGTGGTTTTCATTGATAATCAGTGTCTATGGGGCAGTTTGGTTGGGGAAAGCAGCGTAGAGCAATTTGCCGGTGCAAGGAGTAGAAAGGCATTACATAAAAAGCAGCATGGCAGCTCTTTGTTTGCAATACTGGAAAAGATCAGGTTTTAGCCATGTTTGTAGCAAACCAAGGTTGCTCTCTGATTGGTGGATGGGGAGGGGGATATTTAATATCTATAAAGGGGTTTTATCCCCAGGAAGCAATTAATAAAATCCCAGAGATGTGATGCAGGGCGGGGGGAATTAATAAAATCCCAGAGATGTGATGCAGGGCGGGGGGCAGCCTGGGCTTGTACCTAACTGAAAAGACAGAGCGGATCGCTATTTTGTTCTGGACATGTTTCAATGACCCAATAATTGTGTCTGTACATCTGGGAGATATCAGATCCCTTTAGTTCCATAAATCGTTCCTAGAAATTCTGCTCCGACAGAAGACAAGATGTTTTATTTAGGTAACAATGAACAATAATCAGGGGGATTCCTTGCTTTATATTTCCCTGTGGTGTAACAGTTGCTGGGCCCTGTAATGAGCTGTAACATTGACATTTGGATTACAAGCTGGTGGAGTTATCATTTCATTTCCGTATCCTCAATGTGGATAGAGAAAACAGATTCTTATTTCAATTTCCAAAATCATTACTTTCCATTCAATGGGAATAGAATAGAACCCTAACCCTCAATGTGTATGATGGTCAGGGAGGGAATGAGAGTTATCTGTGAGATTATCGTCTAACCCTCAATGTGTATGATGGTCAGGGAGGGAATGAGAGTTGTCTGTGAGATTATCGTCTAACCCTCAATGTGTATGATGGTCAGGGGTGTATGATGGTCAGGGAGTGAATGAGAATTGTCTGTGAGATTATCGTCTAACCCTCAATGTGTATGATGGTCAGGTTGTCTGTGAGATTATCGTCTAACCCTCAATGTGTATGATGGTCAGGGAGGGAATGAGAGTTGTCTGTGGGATTATCGTCTAACCCTCAATGTGTATGATGGTCAGGGAGTGAATGAGAATTGTCTGTGAGATTATCGGAGTTACTTGTACTTTTCAGTATAAAGTGGGTCTCTTCATACCCACTCTGGGTAACATACAGAGATAGATCTAAGCTCAGATCCGGATGTTAAATGGACACTCTGTAGATTCCTTTTATAATAGCGTGTGCAGCATTACATCTGACTTCAATGGAGAACTAGGAGCTACAAAGACTGAGTAACAATAACCCAATCAGGAGGTTGGAAACTTTCTCTATTTCCAAGTGGTGATAGATTTAGACGGAGTATGGCTACCTTCATTCTTATTAAATAACAATAACCCAATCAGGAGGTTGGACACTTTCTCTATTTCCCAGTGGTGATAGATTTAGATGGAGTATGGCTACCTTCATTCCTATTAAATAACAATAACCCAATCAGGAGGTTGGACACTTTCTCTATTTCCCAGTGTTGATAGATTTAGATGGAGTATGGCTACCTTTATTCTTATTAAATAACAATAACCCAATCAGGAGGTTGGACACTTTCTCTATTTCCCAGTGGTGATAGATTTAGAAGGTGATTTTAGCTTTAGGGTTTACTGGTCCTTTAAATGGATTTATGGCCAAGTGACTATGAACCAATCCCAGTAGCCAGGTAGCCAATGGGCCACTAAATTCTCCCCTATTTGTACAGCCGATAGAGAATTGTGGAGATTTTCTATCCAATCCTCTGAACCTATTAATGTGAATAAAAACACAGATACCATGACATTTCCAGCTCATTTATCAAGGGGAAGTGAATAATACTGTGTAATAAATGAGCCCCCTCGGAATGCTCAATGCTGATAGGATGTGGAGGTGCTGACTCAGGGAAATGTGATGAAGCCGCGGTAACACTTAATACGTTTGTCATCTCGGCGATTATGCACTGCGTCTGCGAGAGCTTCTGTCGTCAGATTAAACACAAGCTGTTCCTATAGACCATGGAGAACAAGGCAGAGTTTAACCTGAGATGTGCCAAGGTGACAGACCGGATTATAGGGGGAGCGACACACTTCGTCCATTATATCCTATCGTATGTAAGACTAAAGGGGAAATAAAGAAAATATACCCTAAGGTCCACAGATAACCAACCCCTTATAACAGAGACTATAAACACGAAGCCTAGGATTTACTACAATTCCCATCATGCTAGGCCACTTGCTATCCTGTCAGGGGTTGCCTTTAAAAAGGTGCCAGGATGAGGAGACAGAGTGAGATTCCATAATCCTCTGTGATCCACTCCGGGTTCCACACCATGAAATCTGTCTGCTACAAGACACAGCGTCCAGGAGAGGTGGGGGGAATCCATCAGTTTCTCTCCAATGGAAAATGACTCTAGTTTAGCAATTCCATCTTCCTCACAGTAAATTGGGTTGGGGCTGCGCTTGGCAGATTCTAATAGACGTCTATAAAATCAAAAGAGAGTCCAATGGCGTTAAACCAAGTGTCCCTGACGGTGGGAGATTATAATACGGTTATGGAACGGTAACGCCAATCTGGGGAATAAAACGATATCACGAAAAGCACATCACCGTTAAAGGGAAAGTAAGCCGTAAAACGAACATTTAAAACACACGGCGCCTTGCAAACTACGCAATGCCATTAACATCACTGTATGATGAAATGTAATAAACCTGTTTATTCCCTTAGGCAAACTCCCCTTTAAGAATCACATTACCTGTAATTAACATTGTATGAAATATCCCAGTAAATCCTCCTTCTCTCTATAAACCAGAAATCTTATTCTCCACCATCTAAAGTTAAAGGGAATCTGAAACTCCCAGCATTCTCTGACAGCTGACATGTGGTTTACAGAAAGCCTCTCTCCCTATCACTTTAGCATAGGAAGATACAAAGAAGTGATTGGAGATTCCTCTCTCTCTTCCTTAATATATCACACTGAGCATGTCAGGGTCACGATCTAGACAAGGGGCAGTAACTGCGTAATGATTTACATAGAATGACAGGAGATACATTTTTTAATCAGCAGTTATGAGTAAGACAGAGAAAATGTATCTAGGGTAAACTTCTCCTTATATAAATCAGAACCCTATTACAGGACACTGAGGGGGATATAAACGGAGCAAAATTGGGAAACTGGGGTCAGTTCAGGACTATTACCTACGATGGGGGATTGTAAGTACCAGTTTTCTGTACGTTGGGTGTTCTTATCATGGGAACTGCCTGTATCCATCTAGAATTAGACATTTACCATCAGACGTCCCATTGGATAAAAAACCCTCCGAACAGCCAATTAGGTTATTTCCCAGTATAACAAGAGGATAATTAAATATGTAATGAGGGAACGATAGCAGGGAATGTTATTACAATATGGAAAGGCTTCTGGGCTGTATAAAGAGGGTCTGGATCCATTCTTTATATTTCTGTTCTTCATTATAACCGATAATAAAACACCCACAGATACTACAGGGGTTTACTGCCTCTCACCAGAATGCAATGCTTGTCTACTGACTGCTGGGGGGCGCTGTTAGTATGGTAAATGCTACACTGAAACCATGTGCACAATAAACTATATTTTTCTGCTGTAGTTAAGGTCTAGGTCACACTGACGTTAGCGTGTGAGAATCGCATGGCAGTGCGTGTTAATGTGAGTGGCTACTTTGCATGCGCTGACGATCCATTTTTGGATTTTTCGTGGATTGCAGCGCAAACAGACGCTAAAAGTTCCGCCTCAGCCTAGAATACAATGTCAACTGCACAAATTTGCTGCATAATAGGTAATACTATTCTATGGTAGTTAATACATAGCGTTTAAGCCATGACTACAACTCCCAGCATTCCTCCATAGCCTACAGTATTTTATGGAACTGGGAATGTCACAGACTGAACACAATACATTCTATACAATTCTCCTAAGGGGAAACAGTAACTGCACTAAATCAATATCCAACATGTTTCCCAATATCCGGATCATATTAACCAACAGCCGCAAATCATTATAAAAACCATCAGGCTGAATACATTGTGTTTAACTAAAAATCAATCAAGGAATCAGCAAAGGAATCCCAACACGCCATGGAAAATCACAGTATAATAATATAAGGAGTAGGTGTATAATACCTTATTACTATTGATTCTTAATAAACTATTATAACATTTACTATGTCATACAGTGACTATTATAACATTTACTATGTCATACAGTGACTATTATAACATTTACTATGTCATACAGTGACTATTATAACATTTACTATGTCGTACAGTGACTATTATAACATTTACTATGTCGTACAGTGACTATTATAACATTTACTATGTCGTACAGTGACTATTATAACATTTACTGTCATACAGTGACTATTATACCATTTACTGCATACAGTGACTATTATAACATTTACTGTCATACAGTGACTATTATAACATTTACTATGTCGTACAGTGACTAATATAACATTTACTATGTCATACAGTGACAATATAACATTTACTGTCATACAGTGACTATCTATAACATTTACTGTCAACAGTGAATATATAAAATTATACTATGTCGTACAGTGACTATTATAACATTTACTATGTCATACAGTGACTATTATACCATTTACTATGTCATACAGTAACTATTATAACATTTACTATGTCATACAGTGACTATTATAACATTTACTATGTCGTACAGTGACTACTATAACATTTACTATGTCATACAGTGACTATTATAACATTTACTATGTCATACAGTGACTATTATAACATTTACTATGTTGTACAGTGACTAATATAACATTACTATGTCATACAGTGACAATTATAACATTTACTGTCATACAGTGACTATTATAACATTTACTATGTCGTACAGTGACTATTATAACATTTACTATGTCATACAGTGACTATTATAACATTAGTCATACAGTGACTATTATAAACAAAAATTTACTATGTCGTACAGTGACTATTAAACATTTACTATGTCACAGTGACTATTATACCATTTACTATGTCATTACAGTAACGTACTTCATAAGATTTATTATGTCATTATACAGTGATATTACGACATTACTATGCATTACGTGATATTATAACATTTACTGTCATACAGTGACTATTATAACATTTACTATGTCATACAGTGACTATTATAATATCTACTATGTCATACAGTGACTATTATAATATCTACTATGTCGTACTGTGACTATTATAATATCTACTATGTCGTACTGTGACTATTATAACACTTACTATGTCATACAGTGACTATTATAATATCTACTATGTCGTACAGTGGACTATTATAACATCTTACTATGTCGTACTGTGACTATGATAATATCTACAATGTCGTACAGTGACTATTATAACATTTACTGTCATACAGTGACTATTATAATATCTACTATGTCGTACTGTGACTATTATAACATTTACTATGTCATACAGTGACTATTATAATATCTACTATGTCGTACAGTGACTATTATAATATCTACTATGTCGTACTGTGACTATTATAATATTACTATGTCGTACCAGGACTATTATAACATTTACTGTCCGTTTTAAAAAACAGGACTATATAATATTACTATGTCATAATGTGACTATTATATAATTTACTGTGCCATAATGTGACTATTATATCATTTACTGTGTCATAATGTGACTATTATATCATTTACTGTGTCATAATGTGACTATTATAGAATTTACTATGTAATCAAATGACTATTATCACATTTACTGTGATACAGTGACTATTATAACGTTTACTATGTCATCATGTGACAATTATAATGTTTACTGTCACCAGCAAAGAAACATAAACAAAATAGCCAAAGCAAATGCGTAATCACAGTCATTTAAACACTGCAGACAATACAGATTGTGTGACATTGGGATTGTACAATCAATATTATTGCTTGTATGGCCCCTGTCTTTTTCCTCTGAAAATGTCCCTGTGAGAGAATCACTGATCCGGGGAGATCACACATAGAAACTTCCACCAGTTTCCATGGAATGAAAAGGTATAAAATATTGTCAATTTACTCTTTAACCTCCGGCTGAATTTAATCCTTTCCTTATTTGATTTTCCTTTCTCTGTAGACACTCATGGCTGCGTCTGTGTCATTGTATCCTTTAGGGGGGAACTCAGTCTCTCTGTAGGTAGTGGCAGGTCTTACCTGGTTAACAGAAATCCACTGCTATACAAGATTTAACCAGTAGATGGAGCCACTTACCCTTACCGTTGGCTACACACGATAAGCCAGGTACATTTGCATTTAAATAAAATCTCTATAAATCCAGACAATAATTGAAATATTTATGCACAATAACAATTTCAACCAATAGTTTCCCAGCCTGTGGGTGAATATGATGTCACACTATGGGACCTACTTACAGCTGTGGGTGTAGAAATATTCCCAAAGTACCAAGCTTGGAAAATGTTTTCAAATAAAGTAGAAGTTTGTTTGAATGAACGGGACATTTATATAAAGATCAGAAATATCTCACAAAGTAACCAACACGCACATAGCCGACCGATCTACTGGGGGTCCCAATACGGCCCCTATCTAATGGCACTGCCCATAACCACTCTCTGTATTGGCGCTGTACACACAGTAACCCTATAGCAGGTCACATCACTATGAAAATCAACCAATTAAAGTTATTACGCGAGTTATAGCACACACACACACATACTATAGATATATATAAATGATGGATAGCAATTCAATTTCACAAATTTCCATCAAATATTATTATTATTATGGATTTATATAGGGCCAACATCTTCCGTGGCGTTTAATAAAAAGCTTGTTACAAACATCGAACCCAGAATTTAATAACAACACCAGTGCTCCGCCCACTGACAGAAGTGGAAGATGTGATTGGTCCCCAGACTGTTAAACACACCCCATCTATTGGTTTAATTACAATGCTGATTTTATAACATTGATGAAAATGAATATAATGTAATCACTTTGTTCACTATCAAATACCGTATATACACTAGTACCATATACAGTTGGGCATGCCAGTAAATTTAAAGCGATTAGTTCAAGAACGCGGCCAACTTATTTTAAGCCCAGCCACCACGTCACGGTTTACTTTATTCTGCTGGGTCCTAACCTTTAATCTTAGTAAATTTTACCTTCGTAAGAGACGTAATTCTCAAACTTTATCTTAGTAACAGTACCTGCCTTTAATGAGATGAAAATCCCTGTCGCTTTGAATTCACTGGCAGGCTTTTTAAGTTGCAATTCACTGATAACGTTAAATGTAAGAGAATCAGTTGGATGTGCCCTAGGCTCAACAAAACATTGTCACTCCAAACAACTTTACTTTATCTTTAAAGCCTCATTGGAAATAATCCATAGAAATCTGTAGGCTGCTTTGACGTAAATAGGAAACTTTCTCTCCCGACTTACCTTTTAGAAGTTTCTGTCCTTCCATGATGTTTGGCGGTACGAGCGCTGTGTATCCTTCTTTGGAAAAGCCGGGAGTGCAGGTATCAGATACAGAGACATTTCCATTGTTATCCTGTAGATAAAATGACAACACTGCATTAGTCTCTGATGAGCAGGGACAATGGTTGACGATAGTGGGAACAAGAGAAGGTTACAAACCCTTTAAATTACAAAGGTAAAGTAGACAATTAAATTTAATTCATATAATTCAATATTATTAAAGGGTCACTACACTCACACAAACTACTTTCCATTATCTGAAACTACAATTTGAGAGAAGTAAAATGTTGGTACTCACAAATTTATCTGTGCTTTGTCATTAATATATTAATGTTTAGTGAGTGCTCCTAATTCCCCCCACCCTCCTTTACTCACTGCCTCCTAGTAGTGTCTGTGGCACTTAAAAGTCCTGCACAGCCTCACTGTAGACCATGCTCTGCACATCTCCCCCTACCCCCTTCTTTCTTTTCTCTGCTGATTCGGGAAGCCAAAGATCCTTGTAAGAGGTCAGGGATGGGACATATTATAATTTCTGCTTTTGGAGTAACAGGTCTTTACCTGTAAATGCTGCGATTTCAAATGATAATTTTTGTTTTAATTTTATGAAAATTCGATTATTTGGAGTATAAATACCCTTTAAGGTTCATCCAAAATGTCAGGATTACGGGAGATGTTCCTTCCCTCCTGCTCGAGGCTTTTCTCTGATGGGAACATCTGGCCCAGCTAAATGATCATTGACACTGGCCCATTTGGAAGTAGGAACTGAATTCTCACTATAAGTCATGTGATTAAAACTAAGGCTATGTTCACACTAGAAACAGAACAAAACGTACTACAACGGACAGTCCATTTTTTGTCAGTTTTTAGTGCTCCACATTTGCTATATTTTTAATCAAAACGTGCCCATTTCTGGACAGAAATACATGAAGCAGTTCTTTTTTTTTCAATGGACCAGGTCAATCCCATCTATTTTAAAAACGGAACGCGTGTTTCTGTCCAGAAACAGACAGAAACTGATCTAGTATTAATGAGCCTTAACTGATCTTGGTATGTAATGTCCATAGTACATTGTGGTACGGAATCTCATTATGAGATGGCACTTTGTTTGGTAGACCACTTGCCTCACAACTAATAAACACCTACATTAATATTCACTGTATCCTGTCTGTATGTCAAATCCTTTACTGTAGGATTGTTTTGTTTAGTTGTCCATACTGCAGCTATTTATCATATTCCCGTTGGCAGGGCTATAGAAATAACTTACTGAATAGTGGGAGATAATCCTGTCTTGGTACAATAACTTGCTGAATGTGGAGAGATATTCTGCCCTGACACCTCCAGACAATTCATCATGATAACCAGTTAAATAGCTGGAAAGCTCCACGCTACATACAGGAATAAATAAACGCTTGCGTGGTATAAACTACATTAGGAGTAAATATTTCAGGAGTGGAAATCGCTGATGTGGGAAATACAGAATGGATTCGACTGGTTACCCTGCTGTCATGTTCTTCAGGCTAATATAGACAAACGGAGCACTTAGCATATGACCCCTTGAAACAGCAACAGTAAGATCCTGATTTGATTGGCACTAGAGTAATAATACAGATGATTATTGGTTAATGAGAGCGGATGTAATAGGGCTATAGTCTAAATACGAAATGAACTTGGTGCTGTTTCTTTAAGCAGAAGGTAACACATGTTCCTTGTTTACGTCTACGGGTTCATTCATACAAAGATATCAATCTAGGGGGTGAGATGTGTGATCAGGGACAGTTACAATAATAAAATAGTCTCATTTAAATTTAATTGGGAAAGTATTTTGGGTTGTGACCAGTGAGAGTGTATCTCTTTGTTAACCTCCCATTGGATATTTAGGGTCCATGTAATTCCCTCTCACTGGTACTGGATAACTAAAGACTAAATAACACTGTTTGGAAGATGAATTGCAGTAAACAAGCTGTATGAATAAGGATCCAATGCTATAAATATATCAGCATGATGCCCGTCCTTAACACAGAATGGACGTATGTCTTTATACAACCTCCAATACTATGTTACTATGTAATTGTTATACAGGCATTATGGGTAGGGTATAAAGGTTGGACTAGATTGGACATATGTCTTTATACAACCTCCAATACTATGTTACTATGTTACTGTTATACAGACATTATGGGTAGGGTATAAAGGTTGGACTAGGTGGGGATCTCTATGCTGGTGTATCTGTATTCCGTGTGGATCTGTATTGCGGTGGGGATCTCTATGCTGGTGTATCTGTATTACAGTGGGGATCTCTATGCTGGTGTATCTGTATTCCGTGTGGATCTGTATTACAGTGGGGATCTCTATGCTGGTGTATCTGTATTACAGTGGGGATCTCTATGCTGGTGTATCTGTATTACAGTGGGGGTCTCATGCTGGTGGTATCTGTATTACATGCTGGGGATTTCTCTATGCTGGTGTATCTGTATTCCGTGTGGATCTGTATTGCGGTGGGGGTCTCTATGCTGGTGTATCTGTATTACAGTGGGGGTCTCTATGCTGGTGTATCTGTATTCCGTGTGCATCTGTATTGCGGTGGGGATCTGTATTCTGGTGTATCTGTATTCCGTGTGGATCTGTATTGCAGTGGGGATCTCTATGCTGGTGTATCTGTATTACAGTGGGGGGTCTCTATGCTGGTGTATCTGTATTCCGTGTGGATCTGTATTGCGGTGGGGATCTCTATGCTGGTGTATCTGTATTCCGTGTGGGGATCTCTATTTGGTGTGGATCTGTATTGACGTAAAAGAAAATATATAAAGGTTTGGAGAGAGAATGGTTGAAAGGACAGTGCAATTAAGGAGCGAATGGGGCAGAATTATGGAGAAGTCTGTTTTCATTAGGAACAAGATGTCTTTGAAGGGATATGATTAATCTGTACAGATACTTTCAAGGTTAGTGTCAGGGAATCCCCAGGAGAACTTCGCTTCCCGTGGATCAATATGGAATAGAATCCTCTATGTCTTAACAGATTAATGACTTTCCTCAACCTCTGTGAATATCTATTCTCATCACTGTGCCTTTAACTCCGTTCAACAAGGCAACAGACATTGATACTATGTAAATTACAGACATGAAACAATGTAAATGACATACATTGATACTATGCAAATTAGACATGATACAATGTAAATGACATACATTGATACTATGTAAATTACAGACATGATACAATGTAAATGACAGACATAGATACCATGTAAATGACAGGCATTGATACCATGTAAATGACAGACATTGATACCATGTAAATGACAGACATTGATACCATGTAAATGACAGACATTGATACCATGTAAATTACAGACATGATAAATCACACATATGAAAATCCTTCTTCAAGAGATGAACCAAGAAATGTCATGTCCATGGGGGGTGATTTACTTATATACAGTTTTTCACTTGAGAAATAGACGTGCCCTTTAAGGCTTACAGAAGAAATATTATGATGCACTAGACCTTCCAATATTTCTATCTGGGTCTAAATGGGGGAAATAATTTTTTTCTTGCACTCATAGTAAAATAGTTATTCAGGTTAAATAAAGACATTAGTCCATGTTCTCCAACCTTTATACCCTACCCATAACCCACTACAGATCCACACGGAATACAGATACACGCATACAGATCCCACGCAATACAGATGCACCCACCGAATAGAGATCCCCACCGTACTACAATACACACCAGCATAGAGATCCCCCCGTAATACAGATCCACACGGAATCACAGATACACCAATAGAGATCCCCACGTAATACAGATACACCAGCATAAGATCCCCACTGTAATACAATATACACCAGCATAGAGATCCCACGTAATACAGATACAACCCACATAGAGATCCCCACTGTAATACAGATCCACCAGCATAGAGATCCCCACTGTAATACAGATACACCAGCATAGAGATCCCCACTGTAATACAGATACACCAGCATAGAGATCCCCACTCATATACAGATCCACACGGAATACAGATACACCAGCATAGAGTCCCATGTAAATACAGATACAACACCAGCATAGAACAGATACAGCCCAGGCAATACAGATCCACCCACGGGTCCCACTTAATACAGATGAACACCAGCAAATAAGAGTCCAAGCACGATGTAACTACAGATACTACCAGCATAGCATCCAGCTAACACAGAAAAGGTCCGCAATAGCAAAAGATCCACACGAAAAGAACCGGGATACAATCACCCACATAGACATGACAATCCCCACCTGTACATACAGATACAACCCAGCATAAGATGATCACCACGGTCGAACATCCACAAGACTAGAACAGATACACGAACAGAACATAGCCAAAAAGAATCACCACGATTAAATACACATAACACCACAGCATAGAGATTCCCACCTGCAATCACGATCCACCACGGAATACGAAGTCACCAGCATCAGAGACAGATCGAAAGAGAAAAGAGGACCCACAATGCACAGATCCCACACAAGAATGATACCAGCTAGAGAATGTAACACTTCGCCACGGCAATACATAACATACCACACCTCCTAGGCAATACAGATCCACACGGAATACAGATACACCAGAATTCAGATCCCCATCGCAAGACGATCCGCACCGCAATACAGATCCACACCGCAATACAGATCCCACACGAATAGAGATCCCCACCGTAATACAGATACACCAGCATAGAGATCCCCACCACAATACAGATCCACACGGATACAGATACACCAGCATAGAGATCCCCACCGCAATACAGATCCCCACCGTAATACAGATACACCAGAATATATATCCCCACCGCAATAAAGATCCACACGGAATACAGATACACCAGAATATGATCCCCACCGCAATACAGATCCCCACCGTAATACAGATACACAAATATAGATCCCCACCGCAATAAAGATCCACACGGAATACAGATACACCAGAATATAGATCCCCACCGTAAAAAGATCCACACCACAATACACGATCCCCACCGTAATACAGATACACCAGAATCACGATCCCCACCGCAATAAAGATCCACACCGCAATACAGATCCACACAGCAATACAGATCACACCGCAATACAGATCCACACGGAAAACAGATCCCCACCGAATAGAGATCCCCACCGTAATACAGATCCACACGGAATACAGATACGCCAACAGTTACATAGTAACATAGTATTGGAGGTTGTATAAAGACATACGTCCATCTAGTCCAACCTTTATACCCTACCCATAATGTCTGTATAACAGTTACATAGTAACATAGTATTGGAGGTTGTATAAAGACATACGCCCATCTAGTCCAACCTTTATACCCTACCCATAATGTCTGTATAACAGTTACATAGTAACATAGTATTGGAGGTTGTATAAAGACATACGTCCATCTAGTCCAACCTTTATACCCTACCCATAATGTCTGTATAACAGTTACATAGTAACATAGTAGTGTAGGTTGTATAAAGACATACGTCCATCTATGTCCAACCTTTTACCCTACCCATAATGTCTGTATAACAGTTACATAGTAACATAGTATGGAGGTTGTATAAGACATACGTCCATCTAGTCCAACCTTTATCCCTACCCATAATGTCTGTAATACAGTTACATAGTAACATAGTTATTGGAGGTTGTATAAAGACATACGTCCATCTAGTCCAACCTTTATACCCTACCCATAATGTCTGTATAACAGTAACATAGTACCATAGTATGGGAGGTTGTAAAAGACATATGTCCATCTAGTCCAACCTTTATACCCTACCCATAATGTCTGTCTAACAGTTACATAGTAACATAGTTTTGAGGTTGTATAAAGACATACGTCCATCTAGTCCAACCTTTATACCCTACCCATAATGTCTGTCTAACAGTTAACATAGTACATAGTATTGGAGGTTGTATAAAGACATACGTCCATCTGTCCAACCTTTATACCCTACCCTAATGTTGTTACAGTTACATAGTACATAGTATTGGAGGTTGTATAAAGACATACGTCCATCTAGTCCAACCTTTATATCCTACCCATAATGTCTGTATAACAGTTACATAGTACAATAGTATTGGAGGTTGTATAAAGACACACGTCCATCTAGTCACCCTTTACCCTACCCATAATGTCTGTATACAGTTACACGTAACATAGTATTGGAGGTTGTTAAAGACATACGTCCATCTAGTCCAACCTTTATACCCTACCCATAATGTCTGTATAGCAGTTACATAGTTACATAGTATTGGAGGTGTTATAAAGACTACGTCCATCTAGTCCAACCTTTATACCCTACCCATAATGTCTGTATAACAGTTACATAGTAACATAGTATTGAGGTTGTACAAAGACATACGTCTCATCTGTCCAACCTTTATACCCTAACCCATAATGTCTGTATAACAGTTACATAGTAACATAGTATTGGAGGTTGAATAAAGACATACGTCCATCTAGTCCAACCTTTATACCATATTGCCTTTCAAAAAGTAACATAGTATTGGAGGTTGCTGGAAAAGGGGGGGCGTGTCCCACTAGTTTCACCCCCATGGGGAGGGCGCACAAGCAGGGGCACCTCCCCCACCCCACAGGCAGAGACCTAGCACATTACCAGGGGCACTTAAAACAGCCTTTTGGGGATTAAAGGGCTCTGCAGCTCGAAACTTGGAATCCCCTCTCTGGCACTTATAAGTGCCCTTGTGGCCTGTTGGGGGTCCTGCAGCTTGCTACCAGGATCCCTTTGGGCTCTTAATACGAGCCTTTAGGATAAGGAGGTCCGTTGCTTGAAACTGGGACCACCTAGAGTCCTAACAATGTACCTTTTCAGGTCTACAAGGTCTTCTTTTTCGCCACCACCATCGCTGACGCTGATTTCGTCGCTGACGCCAACACCACCGATGTCATCCGATGTCACTGCAGCCGTTGATGACATCAATTCCGCCGGCATCTTGATCCCTGGGTCTTCTATCTTCTCTCTTAATCATCACTCAGAAGACTTCTACGTTCCGTGCAGGTTTGTTCCTCTTTATATAGGATTGCTGAAAGACCAAATCCAATTTTGATTCCTTAAGAATTCAAGGAATCAATTGACCCTGCCGGCTCCACGTTCATTGTAGAAATTCCGTCTTCCCTGCTCATTGTCAGATGGGGTGGCCAGAAAGGGAGGAACTAAATGGGAGGAAGAGAGAAGACAGCACGATTACAATCCATTACAGCCGTCTCCGGATGAGTTAAACGAGGCTCCCTGCCGTCTTACAGCTTTTTAATTGTTGCTTGATAAAAGTCTTTATTCCCCCATTAACTATAATCACGGTGACAATGTAAATGGCGGTAAAATTACTGCTTGGAATGTTTACTTAGAATGATCCCATGATGCTGTGTAGACAGTAGCAGGTTATGAATGAAGATGCTGTAACCAATACAATGTCCCAGAGGTCAGGACCAGAGATGGACTAAACTGCTAAATTCTGTTTTCTGTCAGTAATAATAACCAATATCACTTTATAAGAAAATACATTATAAATCAATATCAGTGGTTAAACAATAACAAATCATTCTGTGTAATAATAAACAATATCCAACTGGATAAAAATAACAATATCCCACGTTGTAAAATAACAATATCCCTGTGTAAAAACTTAACATTCAACTGTGTAAAATAAAACAATATCACTGGTGTATTAATAAACAATATCCACGTACAAAAAATACAAATATCAACTGTGTAAAAAATAAAAAAACACTGTGAAAAATAACAATATCCATGTGTATTAATAACAATATCCCAAATAACAATTACATGTGAAAAATATAATGCAAAAATAACAATATCCACTGTTAAAAATAACAATATCAAACTGTGTAAACAATAATAAAAACATATCAAAATGTGTAAAGAATAACAATAGTAAATTGATATAAAATAACAATCCAAACAGTCCACTTGTGAATAATAAACAATATCACTATTAACATCGTGTAAAATTAACCAATTATCACATGTGTAACATAATAAACACTATATCCACTGTATAAAAATAACAATATTCCACTGTGAAATAATAAACACATCCACTGTGTAATACTAACAATATCCACTGTGTGTAATCATAAACAATATACCATTGTGGTAATAATAACAATTCACCGTCAAACAAAAATAACTAATATACATTGTAATAATCAATAATACTCCACTGTAATAATATAATATATAATAATAATATACACTGTAATAATAATAATATACCACTGTGAATAATACACAGTAAAATAACAATATCCACATGTAAAAATAACAATATTCACTGTGCATAATACATACAATATCCACTGTGTAATAATAACAATACCACTGTGTAATAATAAACAATATCCATTGTAATACTAATAATATAATAATAATAAAATTATAATAACTATACACTGTAATATAATAATATCCACTAATAATAGAAATAAATATAAACTGTTAATAATAACTAAATCCACTGTGTAATAATAACAATATCCATCGTATTAAATAACGATATCACTGGAATATCCATGATAACAATAATCATTACTCGTGTAAGAAAACAAATCCACGTGTAATAAGTCAACAATTATCCCATTGTGAATAAAAAACATATACACTGTAAGATAATAATAATATAATTACACTGTAATAATAATAATATCCACTCTGTAATAATGAATAATAATAATAATTACACTGTAATATAATAAATCCACTTGTGTAATAATAACAATATCCCTGTATAAAAATAACAATATCCACTGTGTAAAAATAAACAATTATCAAACTGTAATAATAATCATAATAATAAAATAATTGAAAGATAGAAGAAACAAGAGCACGTGTGAAGTAAAACAAATCCAAGGTATAAAAAACACGATAGTACACGTAATGAATGAATAATAATAACAATACGATAGATAGCATAGGATAAAGAAGAAGAATAAGGTAGATAGATAGAAGAAGAATAAGAAGAATAAGTAACACAGAACACGTGAATAATAATAAGTAACGAAGAAGAAGTACACACACGGGTATAGAATAAAAAAAATAATAAATAGAAGAATAATAAGTAAGAAAATAATAGAAGAAGAAGTAATAAAAATAGAATAAGAAGGTAAACAATAAGATAAGAAAAAACACGGAAAGAGAGATAAGATGGTAATAAAATAATAAGTAATAATGAGAAATAAGAATATAAAATGAAAATATACCACGTGTATCATAAGAACGAAATAATAATAATAAATACACGCAATAATAATAATTAATATACAACGCAATAATAAGAAAAATTTATAGAAACTAGAAAGTAAAAAGAATAAACATAAGAAGAAGAAGAAGAAGAAGACTAAAAGGAGAAGAAAAGGACACGGGAAGAAGATAATAAGACACAACAACAACAACAACAACAACAACAACAACAAACAAAAATTAATAATAAGGATAGAAATAATAATAATAAATACACTGTAATAAGAATAATAATTAATATACAATGAGAAAATAATAATGAATATGACCACTGTGGTAATAATATGTGGGGCCAACTGTAATAGAAATATTAAAAAAGAATAAATATCTAAAAATACAAATATACGACTTGAATAATTAATATATTAATAATAATAATATATAATAAGAATAAAAATAATAAGAAAATATAGACACGGATAACTGGTTTAAGTAAGTAATACACTGTCTATAATAATCATGCACTGTAATAAATATATATTACTGTGTAATACTTATAAGTGTAATTAAAACTATAATACAGTAAGAATACTAAGAATAATAATATAATATAATAATATATCAATATGAAGAATAATAATAATAACAACAATAATAATAATAACAATCATAACAATAATAATAATAACAATAATAATAATATACACTGTGTAATAATATGCACTGTAATAATAATATTATTCACTGTGTAATAATAATAATAATAATAATAATAATAAACACTGTAAAAATAAAAATATACACTATAAAATAATAATAATAATAATAATAATAATAATCATAATTATAATAATAATAATAATAAAATAATAAATAATAATACATTAATCAACACTATAAACCGAGTGGTAATCTCCCAAGCCACATAATAACAAGATAACTAATACAAGTACCAATACAGTACATCCAAAATAATCACATGAATAATAAATAATAATAATAATAATACCTTACAACTGGTGTAATATAATAATAATAATAATGATTACACGTGTGTAAAGGAAATGTAACTCATGGACTTGGTTTGAATTTTCACCCTGTTAGTTGAGTTATGAAATCGACCCTGTAGTCCCTCTAACTGCATTACCACTGGACACAGCGCAGGGCCCCTCTGTCTCACAAGTATGCTCAGTTATTCCTGTTAACATAGTAGAGTGAACACAGCCGTACAGAAGGGAGGAGAGGAGTCCAGTTCTGGGTCCAATAAATTGGAAATAAAATAAGATAAATGGTGATGGGAGAGAGAAAGAAACAAATTATAAATCAGAAACAGCGAAGCAAAAACTCTGCGTCTTACGGGGGAGACACGAGCTTCTTGGGGGTCTAATTTACACAGAAAACGTTCAACTTTCTCTGACATACTTTAAATAATAATAAAATAACATTGTCAGGTCTCTACAGGTGGGATTGGGAGCGAGAAGGCCCCCGGCCGTACGACAAAAGGAACATAATAGCGCGTCGGAGAGGTGGGCGGGAAAGGAAAAACACGCGCGTGGCAAACAAATCATTCAGGGTGATGAATGAAATGACACCTACCGACCCACCCACACCAACCAAGACATAACGCGGGGGGATTATTAAAGCAATCAGGGCCTTTATTCGTAAGATGATATCCACAACAGACGGGGGGAAAAATCCGGGGTGGGCGCAGCAGTAATGTAGATGAAAGAGGAGAAACCACCCACCCGGGAGAGGTGAAAAGATGAAAGAATATAGAGACCGCGGGAAATATTGTGTTAAACTTCCGAGCGATTATAAATGAGCAGAGGAGGAAACAGGAATATAAGAGGCTACAGGAAGCACATTTAACCCATCTCCACTTTAAATCAACATCTCGGATACTGGGCAGACGACAGGTTTTAAACAGGTCATGGGAAACAGCCAAAGCACATGTAGTCTCAGGTTTATAGAATACAAATATCCAATAGTTTTAAACTTCATTGATTATCTCTTAAATGTAAGTCTAAAGAACAAGCTTTAGTCAAAAGTCTTAATAGTATTAATCAAGCATTAACTTAAGTCATTTCGATTATATAGTCATTTGTCAACAGTCTAATACAGTCATTAATAGCTTAATAAGCTTTAATACAGATGCAATCTAAAGCAACCATAAAGTTATCATCTAATACAGTCCAATAGTTTAATACGTCTTAACAGTCACAAAGTAAATCCCATATTCTTAATACAGTCATTAATAGGTCTTATTGAACTTATAAATCAGAAGTCAATAATACAGTCATTTCATGTAGAGTCATTAAGTAGTTAATGACAGTCATTTCATTAGTCTTAATAGTCATTAAGTAATACAGTATTAAGTACAGTAATCTAATAGTCATTAATTACAGTCATTTAAGTAGTTAATAGCAAATAGTCTGATATGCATAACAGTCATTATAGTTATAGTAATTAATCGTGTACAAACGCCAGTTAAATAAAGCATTAATACAGTTCATCAAAAGTCTTAAATACAGTATCGTCATTAATAGTCTTAAATACGGTCATAATACAGTCAGTTTAATAGTCTTACATACAGTCATAGTCTTAATCAGTCTAATGTATATACAGTCATTAGATACGGTCATTATAACAGTCTTAGCTTAAATTACGTAATATACATTAAGATACAGCCTTAATAGTCTTAAGAAGCCAATATCAGTATTAATTACAGTCTTCTATTAATACAGTTTATACAGTTCTAGTTAAATAGTCATTATAAGTCTTAATGTATTAATACAGCTTATATAATTAAGTTATATTATAGTCATTGATTACTGTCATTAATACAGTCATTATAGTAGTCTTAAATACAGTCATTAATACAGTCATCACAGCTATCTTATAATACAGGCATAATTAATAACTCTTAAAGCTAAATCACATAATAGTCTAAATTACAGTCCATTAATTACAGTCATTATAGTAGCTTAAATTACAGTCATTAATACACGATACGATTAATAGTCTTACATACAGTCATTAATAGTCTATAATACAGTCATTATACAGTCATTAACTAAGTCATTATAATAGCATTATACTGTCTTTTCTAAAGTATAATAGTCTTAAATAAGTCTATACAGTCATTATGTTTAAATAAACATAAGCATATATATAGTCTAAATAACAGCTTTCTTAATCAGTATTAAATTTATACAGTCATTAATAGTCTTAAATACAGTCATTAATACAGTCATTAATAGTCTTAATACAGTCATTTATAGTCTTAAGTACCATTCATCATGTCTAAAATAACCATTAACTAGTAATTAATAGTTATAAGATATATCATAATACAGTCTAATTTCGCATAATAGTCATTATACCAGTCATATAGTCAAATACAGTCATTAATACAGTCATTAATAGTCTTAAAATACCGTCATAATACAGTCATTAATAGTCTAAATACAGTCTTAATAACAGAATAAATCTTAAAAGTCTATATCAAATACAGCATATACCAGTCCTAAATACAGTCATTAATTACAGTCATTAATAGTCTTAAATACAGTACATTAATACAGCATTAATAGTCTTAAATACAGTCATTAATCAGTCATTAATCAGTGCATTAAATCAGTCAAATACAGTCAGTAATAGTCTTAAAATACAGTCATTTTTAAAAAATCAGTCAGTAATAGTCTTAAATACTAATATCGTATTAATACAGTCTTAAAACAGAGTCATTAATAGTCTTAAATACAGTCTCTAAGCTTAAATACGTCTATGATCAATAGCATTTTAAAATTCACATCGTAATAGTCTTAACATACAGTCATTAATAGTCTTTGTCATAATCACTCATTAAGTACTTAATAAGTCTTTAAATACGTCTAAATAATACAGTCATTAATACAGTCATAATACAGTCATTAATAGTCTTTAATACAGGTCCTTATAGTCTTAAATACAGCACTTAATAGTAAATAATAGTTTAATACGTAAATACAGTCATAATAGTGTAATCAGTCCATTAATACAGTCATATTTAAATACAGCTATACAATTAAGTCTAAGATTACAGTCATAATAGTAATCAGTCATAAGTATTAAATACAGTCTTAGTCCAATACAGTCATTAATACAGTCACTTCAATAGTCTTTAAATACAGTTCTTAATCACTATGTCTTAATCATATTATCTAATAGTATTAACATAATAGTCATATCAAATACAGTCATTGATCGGTCATTAATACAGTCATTAATAGTCATTAATAAGCATTATACATATAATACAGTCAGTTAATTAGTCTTAAATACAGATTAATAGTAATCGTAAATACCAGTATTCTCATTTAATACAGTCTTAGCTAATAATTAAAAGTCATTCGTATTAATACAGATCTTAGCTTAAATACAGTCATATTAGCTAATAGCTAAGTCTAATAGGTTAATACAGTCTATTAAGTAAAGTCATTAAATAAGTCATTAATACAGTTCATAAGATTAATTAAGTCATTAATAGAGTCTTAAATAGTCATTAATCAGTCTTAAATAGTATTAATACATCATAATAGTTGAAATACGTCATTATAGTCTTAAATACACTATAGTCTTAAATAGTCATTTCTATCTTAAATAAGTCATTAATTAAAGTCATGTAATAGTCTTAAATACAGTGCATTAATAGTCTTAAATACAGATACAGTATATACATCTAACATCATAATGTCTTAAATACAGTCTTAATATTTAAATAGTCATTAATACAGAAATCTCATTAATACATTTAGTTTTCTTAATCCACTAAAAGATCAATCAGCTTGTTATTATACTATTATTCTTAATAAGCATTAGATCGTAATACAGTCAAAAGTTAATTCAGTCTATTAAGCAATTACAGTCTTTATCAATAATAGTCTTAAATACAGTCATAGAGTCATAATACCATTAATAAGTTAATAATCATTAATAGTCATTAATCAGTCATTAACATAATACAGTCATTAATAGCTATCCCAGTTCATATACAGTCAGTTTTAATACAGCTTATTCATTTAATAGTCTATTAATACAGTCATATTAATACAGTCATTAATAAGTATATAAGCTTATCAACTTACAGTCATTATACAGTCTTTACTTAAATAAGTCATTAAATACAGTCATTAATAGTCTTAAATAAGTCATACGTCATTAATAGTAAATCGTCATAAAAGTCATTAATATCTAAAAGTCAATGCTTAAATAAAGTCCTTAATAGTTACATAGTCATTTATACAGTCATTAAGTCTATAACATAAGCAGTTCATTAATAGTCTATACTAATTAGTCTAAATAGTATATAAAATCATTAAAGTCTAAGATACAGTCATTAATACCAGTCACTCATAGTCTTAAAACATCATAATAGTTTCTAATACAGTCATTAATTACCAGTCATTAATCAGTCATTAATAGTCTTAAATACAGTCATTATAGTCTTAAATGACAGTCATTTAATACAGTATCTACTCTAATACTATTATTCAGTCGTTAATACAGTCTTAAAATCAGTCATTATACGGAGTCATTAATACAGTCATAGACTTAAGACGAGTCTTATGAGTATTATTATATAGTAATTAGTCTTAATACAGTCATAATACAGTTTCATTATAGTCTTATACATAATACAGTCATTAAGCTTAAGTCATTAAGACAGTCAATAGTTTAAATACATCATAAGTCATTAATAGTCTAATAAGTCTTAGGACATAATACATTAATACAGTCATTAATAGATTTTCTTTATTTAATACAGTCATATTAAGCAATGAGCTCATTAATAGTCTTTATTAATACCATCATTAATAGTTTAAGTATATTAACATCATGAATAGTCTAAATACAGTCATTAATCGTCTTAAATAGTCATTTATAGTTCAGTTAATACAGTGTCTTAATCAGTCATTAATACATTCAATTAATAGTCTTAAATAAAGTTCATTAATAAGTCTAATAATAGTCTAATACAGTCATATACATTTACAGTCATTATAGCTAATAAAGTCATTAAAAGATAAACATCATTAATAAATAAAACAGTCAAATAGTATTAAAAAAATCCTCTCTTTATCCTAAGTGTGGTTTATGGGGGGGGGGGGGGGTTTTTTTTTTTTTTTTTTTTTTTTTTTTTTTTTTTTTTTTTTTTTTTTTTTTTTTTTGGGCTTTTTTTTTGGGTTGGGTTTTTTTTTTTTTTTTTTTTTTTTTTTTTTTTGGGGAGGAGATTGTATTTAAGACTATTAATGACTGTATTAATGGACTATGTATTAATGACTGTATTAATGACTGTAATTTAAGCTATTAATGACTGTATTTAAGACTATATGACTGTATTAATGAATGTATTTAAGACTATTAATGATTGTATTAAGACTATTTAGACTATAACGACTGTATTTAAGACTATTAATGACTGTATTTAAACTATAATGATTATTAAATTACTATTAATGACTGTATTAAGACTATTAATGACTCTATTAATGAATGTATTTAAGACTATTAATGACTGTATTAATGACTGTATTTAAGACTATAATGACTGTATTAAGACTGTATTAATGACTATTAAGACTGTATTAATGACTATTAATGACTATAATGACTGTATTTAAGACTATTAAGACTGTATTAATGACCGTATTAATGACTCTTTTAATGACTGATTTAAGACTATTAATGACTGTTAATGAGTATTAAATGACTGTATTAATGACTGTATTTAAGACTATTAATGACGTATTTAAGACTATTAAGACTGATTAATGACTGTATTAAGACTGTATTAAGACTATATGATGTTATTTAAGACTATCAATGACTTATTAATGACTGTATTAAGACTATATGATATTTGAATGACTATTAAGGACTATTAATGACTATTTAAGACTATTAAGACTGCATAATGAAGATTAAGACTTAATGACTGTATAATGACTATTTAGGACTATTATGACTGTATTAAGACTATTAAGACTGTATTTAGCTATTAATGACTGTTAATGACTGTATTTAAGACTATTAATGCTGTATTAATGACTGTATTTAGAATATAATGACTGTATTAATGACTGTATTTTAAGAATAATGACTGTATTAATGACTGTATTAATAACTATTAATTACTATTAATGACTGTATTAAGACTATGTAATTGACTGTATTTAAGACTATTAATGACTGTATTAGTGACGGTATTAATGACTGTCTGTATTAAGACTATTAATGACGTATTTAAGACTATTAATGATTGTATTAATGACTATTTAAGACTATAAGACTGTATTTAAGACATATAGACTTTATAATGACTATTTAGGACTATTAATTGACTGTATTTAAGACTATTAATGACTGTATTTAGACTATTAATGACTGTATTAAGACTGTATTTAAGACTATAATGACTGTATTAAAGACTATTAATGACTGTATTAATGACTGTTTAAGACTATTAATGACTGATAATGACTGTATTTAAGACTATTAATGACTGTATTAATGACTGTATTAAGCTATTAATGATGTATTAATGACTTAGGGTATTAAGACTATTAACTGACTGTATTAATGACTGTATTAATGACTGATTAATGACTTTATTAATGACTATAATGACGTTAGTAATGACTATAATGACTGTATAATGACTGTATTTAAGACTATTAATGACTGTATAATGACTGTATTTAAGACTATTAATGACATTAGACGTATTAAGATATTAATGACTGTATAATGACTGTATTAATGACTGTATAATGTGTATAATGACTATTAATGACTGTATTAATAAATATTAATATATTAATGGCTATTGTAAGACTATTAATGACTATTAAGACATTAACTGTTGTTAATGACTTAATATGTATTAATGACTGTATTTAAGACTATTAATTACTGTATTTAAGACTATTAATGACTGTATTTAAGACTATTAATGACTGTATTTAAAACTATTGATGACTGTATTAATGACTGTATTTAAGACTATTAATGACTGTATTTAAGACTATTAATGATTATATTTAAGACTATTAATGGCTGTATTAATGACTGTATTTAAGACTATTAATGACTGTATTTAGGACTATTAATGACTGTATTTAAGACTATTATGACTATTAAGGGACATTAATGCTGTCTTAGGACTGTATTAAGACTATTACATGAACTGATTAATGACTGTATTTAGGACTATTTATGGCTGTATTTAAGACTATAATGACTGTATTTAAGACTTATGACGTATAATGACTGTATTTATAGACTATTAATGACTGTATTTAATGACGTATTTAAGACTGTATTAAGGACTGTATTTAATGACTATTAATGGACTGTTATTATATAACTATTAATTTACTATTAATGGACTGTTATTTAAGACAATTAATGACTGTATTAATGACTATTTAAGACTATTAATGACTGTATTAATGACTGTATTTAAGAAATTAATGACTGTATTAATTAATATTAATGAGCGTCTGTATTAAGACTAATAATGCTGTATTAAACTATAATGACTGGTATGATGTATTAAGACATTTAATGACTGTATAATGACAGTATCAATGACTATTAATGACTGTATTATGACTGTATTATGACTGTATTAATGACTATTAATGACTGTATGTAAGACTATTATGACGTATTAACTGTATTTAAGACTATTAATGACTGTATTAATGGCTGTATTTAAGACTATTGATGACTGTATTAATGGCTGTATTTAAGACTATTAATGACTGTATTAATGACTGTATTTAAGACTATTAATGACTGTATTAATGACAGTATCAATGACTATTAAATGACTGTATTAATGACTGTATTAATGACTGTATTAATGACTGTATTTAAGACTATTAATGACTGTATTAATGACTGTATTTAAGACTATTAATGACTGTATTAATGACAGTATCAATGACTATTAATGACTGTATTAATGACTATTAATGACTGTATGTAAGACTATTAATGACTGTATTAATGACTGTATTTAAGACTATTAATGGCTGTATTTAAGACTTTTGATGACTGTATTAATGACTGTATTTAAGACTATTAATGACTGTATTAATGACTGTATTTAAGACTATTAATGGCTGTATGTAAGACTATTGAGACTGTATTATGATGGGGATTTTTGTTTTATTTTATTTGGACTATTAATGACTGTATTAATGACTGTATTTAGAACTATTAATGACTATATGATGATGTATAAGGACTGTAAATACATTAATGACTGTATAATGACTGTATTTAAAAGACTATTAATGACTGTATTATGAAGGTATTAATGACTTTAATGAATATTAATGACTGTATTAAATTGAGAATTAAAATCAATGACAGTTCTTATAAAAACCCTCCCATTGGTAATAATTACTATTGTATGTCTATAAACTGAGACTACATGTGCTTTGGCTGTTCCCAGTGACCGTTTAACCTGTCGTCTGCCAGTAGCGAGATGTTGATTTAATGTGAGATAGGGTTAATGTGCCGTAATCATTCCTGTTCACCTACTGTCATTTATAATTCACTCATTTTAACACAATATTTCCCCTTTATATATTTCTCCATCTTTTCAATCTCCCGGAGGGTTTTCCCTTCTCTTGTATGTGGCGGATTATTCCATCTTTGTAAACACGAATAAAGGCCCTGATTGCTTTTATAGATCCGCGTTATGTCGTCGCAGATTCATTTCATTTCAACCTGAAATGATTTGTTGCCACGCGCGTGTTTTCCATTTCCGCCCACCTCCGACGCGTCATTATGTTTCCTTTTGTCGTACGGCGCGGGGGCCTTCGCTCGCCAATCCCACTGTAGAGACCTGCACATGTTATTTATTATTATTTAAAGTATGTCAGAGAAAGTTGAACGTTTTCTGTGTAAATTAGACCCCCAAGAAGCTGTGTCTCCCCGTAAGACGCAGAGTTTTTGCTCGCTGTTCTGATTTATAATTTGTTTCTTCTCTCTCCCATCACATTTATCTATTTTATTTCATTATTGGACCCAGAACTGACTCCTCTCCGTTACGGCTGTGTTCACTCTACAATGTTAACAGGGAATAAACTGAGAGTACGTGTGAGACAGAGGGTGCCCTGCGCATGTGTCAGTGTAACTGCGAGTTAGAGGGACATACAGGGTCATTTCATAACTCAATACAGTGTGAAAATTCCAACCAAGTCCATGAGTTACATTCCTTTACACAGTGTATATTATTATTATTATTATTATTACTACACAGTGTATAGGTATTATTATTATTATTATTATTATTATTATTATTATTAATTATATTATTATTATTATTATTATTATTTATACACAGTGTATAGGTATTACTATATATTATTATTATATTCTTTTATTTATTATTATTATTAGATTATTTATTATTCTTATTATTCTTTTATAGTGTATATTTTATTTTTACAGTGTTTTATTATTATTATTATTTTTATTACACAAAATAATATTATTATTACAGTGCATATTATTACACAGTGTAATTATTATTATTGTTTTATTATTTTGTTATATTGTTATTATTTTATTGTTGTTATTATTATTATTATTATTATTATTATTATTATTATTATTATTATTATTATTATTACTACTACGGTGTATATTTTTATTACACTTATAATTATTACACAGTGAATAATATTATTATTACAGTGCATATTATTATTAGACAGTGTATATTATTATTATAACACAGTGTATATTATTATTCTTATTATTATTATTATTATTATTATTATTATTATTATTATTATTATTACAGTGTAATTTTTATTTTTACAGTGTATATTATTAATATTATTATTACAGTGCAATATTATTACACAGTGGATATTATTTATTATTTCAGTGTAATATTATTATTATTATTACAGTGTATGTTTATTATTATATTATTTTATATTATTATTATTGTTGTTGTTGTTGTTGGTTGTGTTGTTGTTGTGTTATTATTATTATACAGTGTATATTATTATTATTATTATATTATTATTATTATTCTTATTATTATTATTATTATTATTTATTATTATTGCGGATATTATTATTATGATTGCGTGTATATTATTATTATTAGTATTATTATTATTATTATTATTATTATAATAGATTATTATTATTCATTATTATTATATTATTATTATTATTATTATTATTATTATTATTATTATTATTATTATATTGGATTACTTATTTATGATTATTATTATTATTGTTTTATATATTATTATTATTATTAGATTATTTTATTATTACAGTGTGATAGTATTATTATTATTATTATTATTATTACAGTGTATAGTGTTATTATTATTATTATTATTATTATTATATTATTATTATTATTATTATTATTATTATTGTTTATGTTATTATTTATTATTGATTACAGGTTATTGTTGTTATTATTACATCAGTGGATATTGTATTATTACCACAGTGTATGATTATTATTATTAATTATTATTTCTGATTATTATTATTATTACAGTGGATAGTGTCATATTTTATTTTACCAAGTGGATATGTTATTTTTATACAGTGGATATTGTTATTATTACACAGTGGATATTATTATTATTACGTGTTTTTTTATTATACAGTGGATATATTATTATACAGTGTATATTATTATATATTATTACAGTGGATATTGTTATTATTACACAAGGATATTGTTATTATTATACACAGGGATATTGTTTTATTACACAGTGGGATATTGTTATTATTTCACAGTGGGATATTGTTAGTTTATACAGTGGATATTGTTATATTTTAACAAGTGGATATTGATTTTATTTATCTGTATATTTATTTTATGTAGGATTATTATTATTTAATTATTATATTTATTATTTATTACAGTGTATATATTATTTTTATATTACAGTGTATATTGTTATATTACACAATGGATATTGTATTATTACACAGTGGATATGTTATTATTACACAGTGGTATGTTATTATTTAACAGTGGATATGTGTTATTTTATACAGGGATATTGTTATTAATTACACGTGGATATTATTATTATTACAGTGTATATTTTATTATTATTATTTGATTACATGGGATATTATTATATTACAATGTATATATTATTATTATTATTACGTGTATATGTTATTATACACAATGGATATTGTTATTATTACACAGTGGATATTGTATTATTACACAGGGATATTGTTATTGTCACAGTGGATATTGTTATTTTTATACAGTGGATATTGTTATTTTTACACAGTTGATATTGTTATTTTTACCACAGTGGATATTGTTTATTTCACAAGTGGATATTGTTTTCATTGATTTAAGTATGATATTGTTATTTTTACACAGTGATATTGTTATTTTTATACAGTGGATATGTTATTTTTACACAGTGATATTGTTATTTTACACAGTGGATAGTATTTGATTATATTTTAACAGTGGATATTGTAAGTTATACACAGTGGATATATTGTTATTTTTTACACAGTGGATATTGTTATTTTAACAGTGGATATGTTATTTTGTACAGTGGATATTGTTATAATACACATTGGATATTGTATTTTTACACAGTTGATATTGTTATTTTTACACAGTGGTATGTGTATTTTACACAGTGGATATGAGTATTTTACACAGTGGATATGTTATTTACACAGATGATATGTTATTTACACATTGATATTGTTATTTTTATAAAGTGGATATTGTTATTATACACAGTGGATATTGTATTTTTACACAGGATATGTTATTTTTATACAGGGATATTGTATATACACAGGGATATTGTTATTATACACAGTTGAATTGTTATTTTACACAGTTGATTGTTTTTTATACAGTGGATATTGATTTTTACACAGTGGATATTGTTATTTTTACACAGTTGATATTGTTATAATACAAAGGTATAAGGCTACAGAAATAGCACTTATATAGCGCTATAAAATCCACAATAATAATTATTATAGTAATAATAATTATTATTGATAAAATGTTAGTTTCGGTAAACCGTCAAATTTATCATTCGGTACTCTAAATGTATTGGTTTGATTTTCAATGACCCTGATATAGTGCTCAAATTCAGATTAACCCTCGAATTTAAAGGGCATGTACACCCCAAAAACATAATCCCCCCACTACTGGCCCCACGCTGTAGTGTAATAACATTCCTTACCGTTACATCCCAGTCCAAAGTCCAAAAAACTGGCCACCAGGTACAGTGCAAGGGAGGGAACTTGTTTCAGCCATTTTACAGTAAGTTACCATTTGTAGTTTATCTGTTATTTATCTGGACTTTTCAAACTATCACTCCCATTGACTTTAATGGGTTCATTTTGGAACTACTGAACTTCTGAAGCGGAAACCTACCGGACTTCAGGTAAGTTTGGCCATCTCTAATATTATTATTACACAGTGTATATTTTTATTTACACAGTAGATATTTGTATTATTATTACACAGTGGATATTATTATTATTATTACACAGTAGATATTTTTATTATATACACAGTTGATATTATTATTATTACACAGGAATAATTATTAAACAGTGTATATTATTATTTTATTATTACACAGTAATAATACTGGACATTCGGTCGGGGGAAGTGGACCTGCGATCGCACATGTGTATGAACTTAACATCAGTGGTAGGGAAGGTGCTGGAAACCATATGCTTGACTTTGTTTCCAGAATTGATCTTATAAGTATAGTATAATAAGTATAATTTCACATTGGGACAGTTTAAATTTTTTGCCAACGGTCAATCCGATTGAACAACCCGCAGATTGTGCCACCTACTATAAATGACTCTGTGCTACATGAATCTTTAAAGAAAAAGATTTGGGGGTTCTGGTAGATAACAGAACTTAGGTAGCAAACAAGCGCAGGTAGCAACAGCTAGAGCTAGCAAGATATTGTTTGTATAAAGAGGGGAATAGATTCAAGGGAGAAAAGATATTATTCTCCTCTTACACACGCACTGGTAAGGCCTCATTTGGAATATGCAGTGCAGTTTTGGAATCCCATATACAAAAGGGACATCTTGGAAATGCAGTTCAGAGAAGGGGCAACTAATTATAAGGGGAATGGAGGGGCTTCACTATGCAGCCAGATTAAAACAATTTAGGGCTGTTTATATGAGAAGAATTGTAATGAGTGGGGATATGAACGCTTTTAATTATAAATAAATAATATAATATATAAATGGTCTATATCATAAAATTTCTGGTGCATTGTTTCCATTAGGTCTTTCAGTGGACTCGTGGAAATCTTTAAGATAGAAGAGTTTCATCTTTAGGTTTGGAAAGGTTTCTTTACAATAAAACGTTGACTCTGTGGAACGTCTTCCAGCAGATGTGATAATGGTAAGTTCATTGATAAGTTTCTAAAACTAAAAAATATTGAGAATTACTGAGATTTAATACATATTCTGTAGTTCTGATTGGTTTTTTTTTTTTTGGCCTTCTTCTGGATCTACTGTTAGGTTAGGGTTATAGAGGAGGGTATAACAGTTGGACTAAATGGATGAATGCCTTTATTCAACCTCAATTACATGTTACTGTTAGACAGGCATTATAGTTATGGTATAAAGGTTGAATTAGAAAACATATGTCTTTATACAACCTCCAATACTATGTTACTATGTAACTGTATACAACATTATGGAGGTATAAAGGTTGGACTAGATGGACGTATGTCTTTTACAACCTCCAATACTATGTTACTATGTAACTGTTATACAGACATTATGGGTTAGGGATATAAGGTTGGACTAGATGGACATGTCTTATACAACTCCAATACTATGTTACTATGTAACTGTTATACGACATATGGGTAGGGTATAAAGGTGGACTAGATGGAGTATGTCTTTATACAACCTCCAATACTATGTTACTATGTAACTGTTATCAGACATTATGGTTGGATAAAGGTTGGACTAGATGACGTATGTCTTTATACACCTCCAATACTATGTATTATGTAACTGTTATACAGACATATGGGTAGGGTATAAAGGTTGGACTAGATGGATGTATGTCTTTATACAACCTCCAATACTATGTTACTATGTAACTGTTATACAGACATTATGGGTAGGGTAAAAAGGTTGGACTAGATTGAGTATGTCTTTATACAACCTCCAATACTATGTTACTATGTTAACTGTATACAGACATATGGGTAGGGTATAAAGGTTGACATAGATGGACGTATGTCTTTATACAACCTCCAATACTATGTTAATATGTAACTGTTATACGACATTATGGTGGGTATAAAGGTGACTGAAGGACGTATGTCTTTATACAACCTCCAATACTATGGTACATGTAAGTTATACAGACATTATGGGTAGGGTATAAGGTTGGACTAGATGGACGTATGTCTTTATACAACCTCCAATACTATGTTACTATGTAACTGTTATACAGACATTATGGGTAGGGTATAAAGGTTGGACTAGATGGACGTATGTCTTTATACAACCTCCAATACTATGTTACTATGTAACTGTTATACAGACATTATGGGTAGGGTATAAAGGTTGGACTAGATGGATGTGTCTTTATACAACCTTAAATACTATGTTACTATGTAACTGTTATACAGACATTATGGGTAGGGTATAAAGGTTGGACTAGATGGACGTATGTCTTTACAACCTCCAATACTATGTACTATGTAACTGTTATACAGACATTATGGGTTGGGTATAAAGGTTGGACTAGATGGACGTATGTCTTTATACAACCTCCAATACTATGTTACTATGTAACTGTTATACAGACATTATGGGTAGGGTATAAAGGTTGGAGAACATGGACGTATGTCTTTATACAACCTCCAATACTATGTTACTATGTAACTGTTATACAGACATTATGGGTAGGGTATAAAGGTTGGAGAACATGGACTAATGTCTTTATACAACCTCCAATACTATGTTACTATGTAACTGTTATACAGACATTATGGGTAGGGTATAAAGGTTGGACTAGACGGACGTATGTCTTATTACAACCTCCAATACTATGTTACTATGTAACTGTTATACAGACGTATTGCAGTGGGGATCTCTATGCTGGTGTATCTGTATTACAGTGGGGGGTCTCTATGCTGGTGTATCTGTATTCCGTGTGGATCTGTATTGCGGTGGGGATCTGTATGCTGGTGTATCTGTATTACAGTGGGGATCTCTATTTGGTGTATCTGTATTCCGTGTGTATCTGTATTACAGTGGGGATCTCTATGCTGGTGTATCTGTATTGCAGTGGGGATCTCTATGCTGGTGTATCTGTATTCCGTGTGCATCTGTATTGCGGTGGGGATCTGTATTCTGGTGTATCTGTATTCCGTGTGGATCTGTATTGCAGTGGGGATCTCTATGCTGGTGTATCTGTATTCCGTGGGGATCTCTATTTGGTGTATCTGTATTCCGTGTGTATCTGTATTACATGTGGGGATCTCTATTTGGTGTGGATATGTATTGACGTAAAAGAAAATATAGAAAGGTTTGGAGAGAGAATGGTTGAAAGGACAGTGCAATTAAGGAGCGAATGGGGCAGAATTATGGAGAAGTCTGTTTTCATTAGGAACAAGATGTCTTTGAAGGGATATGATTAATCTGTACAGATACTTTCAAGGTTAGTGTCAGGGAATCCCCAGGAGAACTTCGCTTCCCGTGGATCAATATGGAATAGAATCCTCTATGTCTTAACAGATTAATGACTTTCCTCAACCTCTATGAATATCTATTCTCATCACTGTGCCTTTAACTCTGTTCAACAAGGCAACAGACATTGATACTATGTAAATTACAGACATGATACAATGTAAATGACATACATTGATACCATGTAAATGACAGACATTGATACCATGTAAATGCAGACTTTATATACTAAATGTAAAATACAGACTGATACCATGTAAATGACACTACATTGATACCATGTAATGACAGACATTGATACCATTAAATGCATACCTTGATACCATGTAATGACAGACTTGATACATGTAAATGACAGACATGATACTATAATAAATTACAGACATTGATACCATGTAAATGACAACTTGATACCATGTAAATGACAGACATTGATACCATGTAAATGACAGACATTGTAGCCATGTAAATGACAACATTGATACTATATAAATTACGACATGATACCATGATAAATGACGTACATTGATACCATGTAAATGACAGACATTGATACCATGTAAATGACAGACGTGATAACTCACACACATGAAAATCCTTCTCCAAGAGTTGAACCAAGAAACTTGACATTTATCATTAGACTATTTATAAAGGAGCCCCAATATGGCCATTTTGTTAATGTTGAACTTCACAATCGCCTTATTTATAAAACAATGGAGATTGGCGCTACTACGACATACAGAGAAAATATTAACGATTTTTGTGCATTACAGTATGTCTAATAAAGCATTGGAATAGAAAAATACAAGTAAACCCTTCTATTTCCCCCCTGCAACGCCCACTATAATACCTACTGTGCAATAATAATAATATCCACTGTGTTATAATAATGTCCACTGTGTAGTTTAATACACTGTGTAATAATAATAATAAAATAATAATAATTATCCGCTGTGTAATATGTATGTATGTATAATTTTATTTATATAGCCCCACTTGGGTACGCAGCGCTGTACATTATAAAATACAGAGTCTACAAACAAGGGGATATGTGCAAGCCATTATACAGGTAGATAAAAATTTAATTAAATACAAGTTCATACATCGGTTAAGAACACATATATATAAATGATGTATAAATTGATACAAGTGGGGGGGATGGGTACAAAGTGCTTAAAAGGGCTAACAATCATTCAAACTAAACACCAGTCTAACTCAAAAATACCTCCCAAATCTATATATTCTCTGAATCTACACACCTTTTGCACTTTTAGCAGATTTTCTAAAAAAAAAAGAAAAATAAGTTTCTAAGTTAAAAATCATGCCAAAACTCCAATTATTGGGGAAAAACCCAAATGTCAATCTCCTAAATGTCCTGAATGAAATGTTATGCCATATACGTAGGTGCAGCCAACTAACTCAAATGGGACACAAGTTCAATTACAAGAATCGATCAAAGTGCTCTGTAAATTGAACAAGGTGTGTGCATTTCACTTTTTTTTAGCATTCCCAAAGATAATAATTAGATCCATTCACCCAATCCCATTTTCCAAGTCAAAATCCAATTGGAAAAATCACTCCCCGGAATTTTTTTCCCAGGAAGTGATTTTTCATTCATTAGCAAAGATCAATAGTTAGGAGATCAGAACATACACTTTTATTATAGATGCAATTTTATTAAGATGATAGTGTATCTGTACCAGCAGCATCGTATAGGAAAATGATGAGTTTCCTGCACTGGGGAAAGAATATGATGGACCTCAAACTATTGGAAAAATAATATAATAAATAATAAAGATTATGGGGTAATAAATGTATCCAAGTCATTGTGAGATTATTTCATAAAGGGGCTTGGAACATGGACAGTCCATGTAGTTTCTACACATGAGAGGCCCTGATACAAATCCAGTTTGTGGTGTTGTGAAATCCCGACAGGTTAAGGTAATTGTAAGGGAAATCAGTGGAAGTAAATGATTGGATTCCATGAAATGATTGTCTCTCTCTGATGCTCTCACTGTCACACTAATACATGGAATGTAGTTACAGGGACTTGTTTTGTTCTGAAGACCAACTTGTCTTCTTTTACCCATCATTGTATGTGCATTGTACCAACCTTACAAGGTGAGAGGTAGATTGTTATGATTTAGTGGCCCCTGAGCTGGATAGCGAAATCCAATCCATCTCTGGCATGTACCAGTAATAGGTCTATCTCCATCCTAACTGATATCCATGTCCTTCTCTAGTCCCTTGGGCAATACAGTTGCATCTAGACTTCTACTGTTTGTCCTTTCCTATAAAACATTTTCCAGCAATCTCAGTGGGAGTAGAAAGTGGGACACCCTTATGGTCTATGCACCAATGCAACATTAAGTTTGGAGGACATTTCTCGACTGCTTATTTTCCTTGGGGGCGCAATTTCCAATTTATTAGAATATCCAAGATCAATGTACGTCTGGGACACTGTTTCTTGGCCACTACAAGGTTCTTTAAAGCCAAAATTCCTAAGAAGCTTAGGAATTTTAGCTTCCAGGGACTGTCATTTGTATTTAGTTTGCTCCTCTTCTTTGAGGAATTACTTTCCAAGGTGTTCCCAATCACCAACATGTTCCATCCCTGTAACTAGGCCTTGATAAAGTGAATAATGTCTCCAAGGCACATTGCTTCTCCTCTGGAAACTTCACTGAGAATGAATTATTATTATAGAAAACCAAAGCCAATTTCTATAGCAGGTGCCCCTATGATAAATGACGATATTTCCCCGTGTGATATAAGTTATTTTTTAAGAAACTGTTTGTTAACTTCATTATTATGGAGATTATTTTCTTTCCTATGTTATATTACAATTAAGACGCCTTTGCAAAAGGAAGAAAGAAATATATTATTGTTTGCATACCAGTGGGTTGATTCTTTACTTTATCCCCTTTTCAGATATAGCATGTGCCTCACTTGTATTCCTTCCTGCTTACTCCCCCAACCAATTTGATGGGTCCTGGAAATCCACTTAGGCAAAGCTTGGGTGGACATGGGGTGTTGCCGTGACATTTGGGGCGTGGTTGGGCAAATTTGTAGGTATTTTTAAATAATACATTCTCAGTGAAGTCTCTGGAGGAGAAGCATTGTGTCTGAGAGACATTATTCACTTGATCGCTTCTTCAAGGAACTAAACAGGTCAATAAGCAGAAGACGTTTGGTCTTAAGCTTCATACAGACATCCATGGGGGATCAAGGAACGACCCCAGACCGAACGCATACACATGTTTAACTATCGGCCAAAATGGCAGTTCGTTGCGCACATGGACGCACTCGGCGGTCGGGTGTCTCACCAAATTGGACGCCTGTATGAAGCTTTAGACATCTGTTTAAAACTATCCTTGAACCATCGTCTTACATGGTGATGACCATTGTTGGTTGCCTGTTTGTCTAAAAAAAGCTATAGGAGATAGTGTTGAAAAAGCTAAAGGAGATAGCGAAACGCGTTGGGATTAGTACTAATTAGTAGGGTAGAACCCTCAATACCATTAGACAAAGATCCTTTACCCTAGAAGGTTATACCATTATAGCAAAATAGGAGAAGGAATTTAAGAGGATTCCCCTACTTTTTAACCCATATTTTTAACTAATTTGCAATATGCACATTGCACTTTACCTTGGATGTTTTTAATATTGTTTTTGCCTATGAAAAATAAAGCTGTGTTTTAACCTGCATCCTTGGAACACGTAAGTCTTTTTTTCAAATTTTTTATATGGTTTGTATTTATTTATTGTACTGATAAGATAGTAATACTATTCATTTGGTCTGATCTATTTCTGGGTGAGAGGAGGACAGCGCAGCTACCAGACTTAACTTTGCAAGATTTTTGGGCTACACCCCCTTGTGTCTGTTCCATTTACTGATTATTTACCAAACAGAGAAGAGTCCATTGAAGGGAAATGAAAGGGATTTCACAGTTTGCAGTCTTTGTTAAACAGCAAGTAAGATCTCTGGGTCAATTCGCTTTGTTGGTGAAACTCTTGTTCAGTAGATGGAAACACGAAGTCGGGATTATATAGAAGACTCAATAAATAGCTATGCTGATCCATCAGAGGGCAGATAGACAGACAGAGAGACATACAGGGAGAGACAGACAGGAAAACAGACCAGCATAGGGAGACTGACAGACAGAGATAAATGGACAGACAGAGTCAGCCAGACGGACATACATACAGAAAGACATACAGGGAGAGACAGACAGGAAAACAGACCAGCAGAGGGCAGACTGACAGCCAGACAGAGATAGATGGACAGACAGAGAGACAGCCAGACGGACATACATACATACAGACAGAGACAAATGGACAGACTGAAAAGACAGGCAGACAGACAGAGTGAGAATGACAGACAGAATGTGAGACAGACAGAGTGAGACAGACAGACAGAATGTGAGACAGACAGAGTGAGACAGACAGACAGAATGTGAGACAGACCGACAGAGTGAGACAGACAGAGTGAGACAGACAGACAGAATGTGAAACAGACAGACAGAGTGAGACAGACAGACAGAGTGAGACAGACAGACAGAATGTGAGACCGACAGAGTTAGACAGACAGACAGACAGAGTGAGACAGACCGACAGAGTGAGACAGAGTGAGACAGACAGACAGAGTGAGACAGACAGACAGAATGTGAGACAGACAGAGTTAGACAGACAGACAGACAGAGTGAGACAGACCGACAGAGTGAGACAGAGTGAGACAGACAGACAGAGTGAGACAGACAGACAGAATGTGAGACAGACAGACAGGCAGTGGTTGATACTTTAATCTCCAGTACCAGGGGTTAATTCTCAGTGGAAACACAATGGATCGTTATTTCCTTACAATCTTGTAACCAAGATGATTAAAAGAAAGAAACTAATGTCAGGTCTATAACATGAATCTTGTTCCATCCCGTGATTCCTTCGTTCCAGGGCGGCGCTGGTTTTCACACCGTAATCAGTTCTCTCTGCTCCTTGTATTCCCAGTCCTGCATCCTCAGCACAGGAGATCTCCTTCCCCCATAACTCACTGGAAACTTGCTGATCTCCAAATGCCACTTAGCGCGTCCTGACTCCCTCTAGTTTCCTCTCTCGCATTAACCGCCAATTGTCATGGAATATTCCATCGCTACTGCCAGGGGGTCCCTACTTTATTTAACCGCTAGCCCTAATTAAAAAAAATATATATTGTCCTAGGTTTTTTTAAAACACTTTTGACATGGGCAAAAATGTGGTTTTTCCACATCATTTGGCATCAATAACCCATTGGTGTTTGATTGTTCAACTTAATGCTAAGTTATTGGCAAAGTTATTGGCGGATTTCACTGCAGTGAAAATGAATGCTATGGAAATGTGCCCTTTTATAAATAAGTATCTGATTGGAGATCTGCTCTCCCTGGATGAAACACACTGAGCATGTCCAGGCCATAAAACATCAGAAAGGGTGGACACAAGGGCCTTTGTCTACTGGGAAGAAAAATAAATTTGATAATGCTGTAAATGTTAACAGTAATTGGTAACTGTACCAGTTTATTTACAATATGTAAGATTAGTTCAACTGTTTGGGAACACCCACGGTACGTGGCCCAGAATAGTCCAGTTGTGGAAATCAAAGTGATCTGGAGATCTATTGAACAGTTCTTGTTTGTGTTTTAAGATCACCTCAAGGTGTTTCTTGGAATAGAAATAAAATGACCCGGCCACTCACCACGATCCTTAATTGTCCTACTAAAGGGCTGTACTCACTGGACTTTATTCTAAGGAAACAGCTGGAATATTAAAGTGTCCGACTGAAACCTACAGAGGAACTGACCCCACCGTAGATCCCCCATTAATTACGTTACCTAAATTAGTGTTTAAACCAACACTGTGCAATTAGAAATTATACAATATATAGGATCTGATCTGAGCTATAGACCATAACTTCATAGAGGGTCCAAACATTCCTAATGATATGAATGAGGGAGTCACTAGATGTGTCGGTGATGTTATGACTATTTGGTTCTCTGTTCTTCATGATCCCCCTAACTGGTGATACAATCGCTAACAAAGTTTTCTTGGGATTAGTTGACGGCATCCAACGTCCCCCGAGGACACAGCTCTGGTCAATGTCTTGTATGTAAAGTGACTTTAGTTGGATCCTTTATGAGAAAGATAAAATATTTCTGTCTAATCCACATCTATTTCCTCCAAATCTGGCAGATCAGATATTCCATATTGAACTTAGACGGAATTGTTACAATGAAGGGTTCTTGGCCGTCTTGGCTCCATTGTACTGAGAGAAGAAAAGAACATTGGCGTCTTCACAAAATAAAAAATAAATGTGAAAAGCGTCTGGATGTTTCTAAGTGTTTGTTTAACTGTTTGAAAGTAATAGGCCTGAGCTTGGGCAGGAAGTTAAAATGTTCCCATTAATGTGATGGACCGAGGAGAAAGCTCACATCTGCTTGACTGGACAGTCTGTGTAATGAGAAGGCTCCGTTGTATCTCCCAAACGTATCATTTGTGGGTTCTGTACAAGACACGGAAATTCACATTGCTGGTTTCTACTTTACCAAGCTACAAAATAGACCTACAAACTTCTCATTCCTGTGATTTATGGAGCTAATTCATCTTACTTTCTGCTCTGACGTTGGAACGTATCTCCCATTGGGTGCCCAGAATTACGTTTTCACTTTCAATCCTATAAAATGGGGTTCGGTACAAGGTGGTAATTGTCTAGACAAACGTGTCTCCTTTTATTTCTTGATGGACAATCATGGACCAAGAAATAATTCAGAGGGACACAAAGGGGAAATTGAAACTTTTTCTTCCATCATCGTAAAGAAAGAAAACGACAGAACAAAGAGAGAGAATCTCACAGGAGAGGGAAGAAGATTTTCTATGAAATTTCCATCAATGGGACTGAGACCCGTATTTCCTATGAACTATACGGCAGTTATGGACAATTCTTACTTTTAACTGTGAGCAGAGATCCAGCTGCGATTCTCCTCTGAACCAGAAGGTCTTACCAGGATGTCTGTACTTTGGTTTTCGGTCTTTATCACTGACGTTTAATGTTCTAATGACCTCTTAGTGCCAACTGAATATTAAACTGGGTCATTCCTTATTCTGTCAAAGGGAAAATCCAACCAGAAATAAAACATCCTCTGCCCCCTTCTGACTGGGCGGCTGGAATAAGAAAGGTCAATCCTTGGTTGAGAAGGGAATTGAGCCCCAGTGTAGGAGGAAATGGCTTTTTAGACTGAACGACTCAAATACACTTGGTGTCCTTTCATGTCATGATGGATATTAATTAAGCAATTAACTAATGGAAGGTGTCTCCAGAGGTTGAGGTTTTAGGTTCAACTGCAACAAAGGAAATCGTCCTTAATACAAATATTCCAGATTTCCCTGGGATCTTAGGGGCATATTTATAAAACTTTAATTTTCCGCTGCCGCTATAGCTGCTATTTTCGTCAAAATTCGACTTAGCACTATTTATAAAGTGGCAATATCCAGCGGTGGGAAGTAATTATTCACATATCACATATCGCCGACATTACCACTCGATTGTATTTATAACGTGGCGGTAATGGCGATCTCATGGTAAACCCACCTGCCACCCGGACCGCGCAGAGCCACGATAAGCCACACCCATGTGACATCTGCAGACACCAATCACAGTGGAGAGGAAGGATTACGACCAGGAGCTACTGTTGCAAAAGTTAAAACTATTACAAATATCTAATCTTGGGCAGAGGGGAAGGACTCTGTAAGTCTAACACTGGGCCCATGACCGCCCTTACTGAAGATGAGTGAAACTGCTGAAATCCGTTCCGCCTGCAGATTTGTCGATTTTTGAAAAAATTCGAAAATTCTCGAAAAACCCATTAAAGTTAATGGGAGAAAAGAATCCGCACAGATCCGCCTAAATATGAGGTAAAATAACATCACTTCACTGTAAATGGCTCTGGGACCTGGGAAATAGTCCGGGGAACACGTCCCTGTGGAAGAACAGCCAACCGAAGTAGCTCACACACCCGCTACTGGCCATTTTTGGTAATCCTCGGACGTTCGCCGTAAGTCCCTCCTCCTCTGCTCCTGATGCCAGCTGGTTACAAGTGTGTGGGCTCGTAATCGCTCGATTGGTAATGGCAGTCTGCCATTGGCCATGATCGTGACATCACAACCATGACTGATAATCAGATCGCTGTTGTGTACTAATTATTCGGATTGCCATGGCAACACAGCAAAACCTAATTGTCTCTAAAATTTTTTACATAAGTTTTTACATAAAAGTAATTAACTTCCAATTCGAAAATTCAAGGCCAACTAAAGCAGATTGCACAGAATAATTCCTGTGTTTAAAAACCAGTTTAGGTTTTTTATTAACGGCTTTTTAAAGAACACAACTCCTGGCAATGCAGCTCATAATGAAAGTACAATAAACCAAAGAGCTGTGTAACTTGGTGTGTTTTATAAAGGAAAAACAGAGCTAATTATATTAAAGGGTAAATAAACCTTCTATAAATAACATACTCAGCATGTGGGTACAGATGTGTGAGAACTGTATGTAGAATTCCTAGTAATTATATAATGTGAAAAAGAACAAAATGGGTTTAATTATAATTGTCTGTAATAAAATGATGAAACATTGAAATTGCAAATGAAATAAAGTTTGAGACAATAGATGTTTGTTCTTATGTCTCTAGTGCAAAAAAGAATAGGTAGGAAATTTAAATAAATTAAAGGAGAACATTCTGAAACATGTCTTAACCTGGCTTAACCCCTTTATAAATAACCCCTAACCAAAGCTACATGGTAAAATCTATCAGTACAGAAATGACTGCCCCTCCCATGGCTTAGTGACTTCACACATGCTCAGTATATATTCACCTAGAGAGAGAAAGAGGAATTCTCCAATTCAATATTTTGTATCTTTCTGTTCCAACCTGATAGTTCAAGATGGTGATGCCTGTTTTTTCCTCTCTCATCTAGGACCTGTATAGCACCTCTCTCTGTAATAACCATTAAACAAATTAATTCTAAACAGTTTTCTTCAGATAAAGGGAATCATTTGCATAAAACTTTGCTGCTCTAACTCTGGGTACACACAGACTTTTCCAAACATTTGTTGGCCTCACAATCATTCGGAAAATGCGCTATACACAGTGACGATAATCCCGCAATACCATCAAAACCAACGGTATCTGGGCTTTATCGGCACTGTGTGTAGCTTAAAATGGATTTGTGTAAACCAATCAGATTGAAGTTCACAAACAGCCATTAAATGGAGCGAAGATATGGGTCATGTGATCTGGAGAAACTTCAGGGGTAATTTTACTAGATGTAATGTATGTTACCCCATTCCGGGTCATTAACAAATTTCGGTGTTTTCATTTAATGTTTATATTATTATAACTGGTATGGGGGGAGACAGTATTATCTATTATTGTTCCATTAACAGTCAATAGTAAATTCCTTCCCTGTTAGTATCATAGCACACAATAGACACCATATGGGGAGATAATAGAGAAAATAATGAAATGAATTAAAACCCATCACTGTTACCAAGATAAGGTCAGTACAATATAATGGGGGTCAATGTCATTCAGGACTCAGCATGTACAGTCGGACTGAACCAATGTACGGACAGTGCTAGATAGGGAACAATATCCTCTCGGTATTGGATAGTGAATAGAGACAGGTTAAAGGGACGGGGAGGGAAGGGAAATAATCTGTAATCCTTACAATTATCTCATCTTATAGACACAACCAATCAGCCATTAATTATCCAATATGAATAGGACTTTGTATTGGGATTTGTACAATAATTGGTGTGTGTGTGTGGACCCTTCTGTGGGAGGTTTAGGTGTTATTGAGATTTTATTTTACAATAGTCCATTTCCAATAATATTGGAGTTTTCATTGTGTTACTAGACAACAATTGCATCTAATTGTCCTTCTTTAATGGGAAAATAAATGAATTTTTAAAGATCTAGACTCCTATATTATATACTAATATTAGATGACCAGGACAGCGTAAGAAGACCTGGTCTATTGAATACATCATTATATGCTGGTCTGGCCTACATCAATCTTCCATTATGTCATAACCTTGTGATGTCATAGCCTTGTGAAGTCATTACACAAACATATAAAATAATGATGAAAGAAACAACATAATGAACCTACATGACTTGATAGAGTTACAGAACTGATAAAGGCAAAGAAAGTCTATAAAGTACAATCCTCTAGCATCATACCAGTAATTATTCCTTGATACCCCATTAATAAAGAGATGGACAGAAATTCACGAAACCTAGGGAATTCATGCCTAGGGCCCCATTTAATCTTAACCCATCTCTGCATCTAGATTCCCACCGTAACGGGACCAGCAATGCGTGAAGAAGCCAAGAGCCGTGGAGACGGTTATGAATTTCCTAGAAATGACTTTATAAAATCCTTTTCTCCCTATTTAAGAGATGTAAAGATTAATGGAGACATTGATCTTCCTTTAATGAACTGTTGGATAACTCCAGGTGTGTAAGTTGGAAGTGTTCCCAAGAGAATGACCTCATTTCGTTGGGGTCTTTTCCATAGTAATTAATAAAGTTGCCCGTGTCAGTCTATCATATGTGGGGAATTACTGCTCCCGGGGTCCATAGCTGCTCTGTTAATGAAGGGGACGTGTGCTGGTTTAGAGGTGACTGTCCCCCATCGTAGGTAATTAATTAAACTCAAAGCTTTTCTTCCTCTCCGGCAGTCAAACTTGATATTAAACGTCCCTATTGTGGCCTTGTAACAAACTAGAAAGGATCTTTTAATTATAACAGTGAATTCTACAATGGAATAATAAGGAGTAATATTGTACAATCATCCACTGGCTTGTCGTACTGTATTTTTATAATGGAGAAATTTCAAGGAGGGTAATACATGGTCTGTTGTTCATTTATATTAATTAACATTTGTATTGTTTTCTACCTCTGAGGTCGATCCTGTAGAATTAATAATAACACCATCTAGGGGATATAGTTATTACAGATCGTGATGAATACTTAATTACTTATTGAACATTCTCTCTCACAATCTCCCCCATCCTAATCTCTGAATTGAAAGTCCCAACTGGTCTCCTTCAGTCTAATCCCCCAATAGAATGTCTTCCCTTGACTTGTTGTCCAATAGAAACTTATCCCCGGCTAAATCAACTAATAGAAATTCTCTGGTCTAGGATCCTGTTCCTAATAAACACGTGGAGATGGAAGATTTGTCTCCGGAGATCGCTCGTTGATCACCATTATTCACTATTAATGTGAATGGATTAACACGATAAGTGTCTGTGATCGGTTTATAGAGATCGGATAAAGAGATGAATTGAATAGATGGTTTTATTTACAGGCGACCCTGTATTAATTATTATTTTATTACCGCTCTCTCTCGCCTTTCCGCTAGTTGCTGCCCAGCCGTCCCCGTGAGAGGAGATACGTTCATCTACTACATGACTGTAATTAATTGATAAACAACATAACCGAGGTGAGATTAACAGGAGGCTCCAGGGACCTGCGATTGGCTATTAACAATGTTTTCACGGCAAGGAGGTTATATTTTCACTGATTAAAATGACGGAAATGTGATTTACCTACACAGAGCGAAGCTGAGATTTATCACAAGAAAATGAGGCCAAGAAGGAGAGTGAGTGAACACTCAGTTCACGTGACATCACATGGAGTCAGTCACATGTCGTATGGTCACATGGTTTATATTATCAGAAAGACCGGGAGAGGGCGAAGAGGGATCCATGTTGGGATTGTAGGATGTAGAGATGGTTTCTGGTTTAAGTTTGGGCAGATAATAAATAGAAAACATATTACATGTTATTATAATATTATTGTATTATAATATAATAAAAGCCATACAATTATCTAGTCTCCTAACTACCCCACCAACCCAAACAGATATTTTAACCAACCCAAACAGATATATTCTAATTTAATTGGAATGTCAATAAATACAATAAATATGGTCTTGGTCAATTACAAACCAACCTTAATAACCATTGCTGTGTTCATGTGTCAATCATAAACAAGAGCTATTGTTTACAACCCAATGGAAGAGCCTGATTGGTCAATGACCCTGCTTGAGTGATTTAATTTATTACTGTAGCAATTATGGAACCTAGAGGACCATCAAGAGAGGACATCCTAGAATGTCTCTTGTAACCTATATATAATTATTATTCCTTACTATTACATCTGACTCTACACCTTATGATGATAATTACTATTACTGTAATAACAAGTAATCATTACCTATAATTATTCATCCTGCACACAATGATAATAATCCTTTATCTCCTTACTGATTCTCCTACTAGTCATTACAAATAACTTCATACACATCATAGATTATCCTATGTTCATTTCAATGTGGACAATCACAAGGTATTAAAATGACTTCCCCTTATTTCCATAGACAGTTCCTATTCCCATCTCTATTGTCTTTATTTGTTCCCATTTGAATGATGATTTAAGATTAATACTAGCAGGTGTTTTGGGCTGTTCTAAACCCTCTCTAACAACTCAACGCTGCCTCCGTACAAGGAGGAAATTCCTCTGGGTCCAATTACAGCTGAGTATGTCAGTAGGAAACTGGTTTAAAAGGTTTAGAAGAAAACTATACAAACAATGTGGGGGGAGAATTGACTTGGGTTCACATTCTATCAATTTCAGGGCCTGTGTTTAGATAAAGCTTCTGGATGGAAATTCTGAACGTTTATGGTTTTAACAAAACAGATTTAATTGAAGTCGTTTGTATCTTATATTTTGGATAAAGTAATTAGCTTTCATTTATTCAGATCAGATTCTTTTACAGGAATCATCTGATTGGCTATTTAGCTGATGAAGTTTGTTACTGATTGGCTATTTAGCTGCTGAAGGTGCTTACTGATTGGCTATATAGCTGCTGAAGGTGGTTAAGAGTATGTAGACCAAGGGACCTTCTTTTCCTGTAAAAGCTTTTTGATTTGTCAAAACTTTACATTCTTAATGATTAATATGATGAAGAATTTATATTCCTCATCGAAACAAAAAAATAAATAAATTAAAGAATCTGTATGAGGAAAATAAACAAAGCTTTGTGGATTGTTAATAAACAGAAGTGACGAAATATCTTAATAGTTTTATTTCCAAATAATATTTGGGTTCTTTAACCATGATAAAATATCTAGATCGAACTGTAGAAATTGTGCCTGGTTAATGGACTTTTAAAGTTTACTACTGTAAATCATTTTGCCACTAATGATACAGCTTTAAGAATTTTTTTCCTTCACCGACCCTCCTTTTCCTTCTTTTCTTCTTACAGCTTTAGTAAGAACTGTCAATCTCCCATCCCAGACCCTCCACCTGGCCCCACCATGTGTAAAAATGATATAATTTCTATAAAAGCAAAACCTATTCTTCTGTCATTGAATGACAATTAGCTATGTTTCTGGAGTAGAGTTCTATTCTACCAATTCATCTACAATCATTTCAACTCATCCCCTCAAACTTACACATACTGTACACCCACACACACCTCTTCAGCTGAAAGAAAACCATATTTTTCAAATAAAGCAGTAATAACTGCCAGAGCTGCTCACCTTCCCATTAAAAAGGCAGCAGGGATGTAGCAAACTGCAAAAGCCAAGGGACAATTCTAGGTTCTCATTCTCCTCAACCTATAAGCTGCCTTTGATACTGTGGACCACTCTCTTCTTATGCAAATTCTAAATTTTCTAGGCTTCCAAAATCAAGCTGCGGTGTGGTTGTCTTACATCTCTAACAGATTTTTCTTTCTCTTTTGGTAATAAGATTTCCTCTCAAGTCCCTCAGGGCTCGGTTTTAGGACCCTTGCTGTTCTCCCTCTACACTATCTCTTTTGGAGAAATACCGTATATACTCGAGTATAAGCCGACTCGAGTATAAGCCGAGGTACCCATTTTTGCCTCCAAAATTAGAAAACATGATTGACCCGAGTATAAGCCGAGGGTATACAGTAACCCTAATACCTTTCCACTGTAAATGTTTGGAAACTACAACTCCCAGCATGCTTGGATGCTGGGAGTTGTAGTTTCCAACCACCTATAGTAGAAAGGTATTGGGGGTGTCTGCATGGCATACTGTCCCCCCAGCCCTCCCCCCAGTCCCCCCAGCCCTCCCCCCAGCTCACTTACCATACCTGGTCTTCAGTCTTCCTCTCTCTGCTGGCTGCCGCAATCCAGAAGCAGTCCAGCAATCCAGTTCCCATTACTGCTTCGCGGCTGCGCGATGACGTCATCCCGCCAGCGTGCGTGATGACATCATCGCGCAACCGTGAAGAACTACTGGGAACTGCCGGCCTGACTCGCGGCTGCCTCTGGATTGAAGGTAAGGTTCTTGTTACTCGAGTATAAGCCGAGGCAAGGTTTTTAGGTTGATTTTTAAACCTAAAAACCTCGGCTTATACTCGAGTATATACGGTAATCAGTTGTTTTGGCTTTAAGTATCACTTATACGCTGATGATACCCAAATTTACTTGTCCACACCCGCACTAACCCCAAAGTTCAATCCCTAATCTCTAAATGTTTGTTCTCTAGTTCATCCTGGATGGCGCACCGCTGCCTTAAACTCAATCTATCTAAAACGGAATTAATAATCCCCCCCCCTAAACTGGCACCTAGTCCACCCTTCTCCATCTCTATTGACATTATGGTCATTAATCCAGTGGAATCTGCACGCTGCCTTGGAGTGATCTTTAGTCTTCTTTTTCATTCTATCATCACATTAACAATGTCACTAGGACACGTAGCTTTCTCCTTTGCAATATTGCCAAGATTCTCCCTTTCCTCTATCACTCCACTACTAAAATGCATCCATGCCCTGATAATCTCCCGTCTTGGCTACTGTAACATTCTGCTACTTGGACTCCCGGCCTGTCATCTCTTTCCTCTCCAGTCTATATTAAACACGACAGCTCAGATCATCTCACTCTCATCCAAAAGAGAACCCGCAACCCCGATACTTCAGTCCATAGGGTGGCTTCCCATCAAGGAATCATATTCAATACCCTGCTTTTAACCTTTAAATCCCTTCGCTCTACTGCACCTCCCTACTTATCTTCTCTCTTGGTCCCCAAGGTTCCAGGCTGTGCCCTCCATTCCTCGCAAGGAAATCTTCTCCAACGAACCCCAACTAACACTGCTGCCTCCCCCCTTAAACCATTCTCTCTTGCTGCTCCCAACCTTTGGAACTCTATCCCTCTCTCGCTTCGCCAGGTGACATCCATTAATACTTTCATATCTAGACTGTTATCCTACCTTTATAACTCTCTCCCTCTCTCGCTTCGCTGGTACGATCCATAATTACTTCACATCAGATGTTATCCTACCTTTATAACTCTCTCCTTCTCCCGCTTTGCCTGGTGACATCCATTAATACTTTCATATCAGACTGTTATCCTACCTTTAAACTCTCTCCCTCTCTTGCTTCGCCTGGTGACATCCATTATTACTTTCACTCTAGACTGTTATCCTACCTTTATAATCTCTCCTCCTCTCTCGCTTCGCCTGGTGACATCCATTAATACTTTCACTCTATACTGTTATCCACCTTTAAACTCTCTCCTACTCCTCTCTCCCTCTCTCCTCTCTCGCTTCGCCTGGTACATCCATTAATACTTTCACATCTAGACTGTTATCCTACCTTTATAACTCTCTCCCTCTCTCGCTTCGCCTGGTGACATCCATTAATACTTTCCCATCTAGACTGTTATCCTACCTTTCTGAGCACCAGGACTATTTAAGATTATTAGCTGTCTGAGCACTTTATCACTCCCCCACTTGTATCTGTATGTTGTCCCTCCCACATAGATCGTAAGCACTTCGGGGCAGGGATCTCTTTCCTAATATGTCAAGGCACACCTCACTTATTTTATAAACATATAATATGTATACTTAACGTATGAAACTTTATTTATGTAAATTTATCTGTATAATTGCACTTGTTTGTATAGTCTGTATTTTATATGTACAATGATGTGCACCCAAGTGGTGATTTATATATAAAATCATACATACATACATACAACTAGAAATCCCTGGTGTTTGGGGGAGGGGAATGGGCATTCTGCTCATCGTTGACTGGCAGGAAAAACGGCCGGTTAATACTGCCGCATATCGCCATTTCACTGGATGAAGTGAGCTGCTGTAAAAGGACACGAAGACTAGAGATCTGGTGAAACGGATCACTATGAACCGAAAGGGATTAAGTTATTGACAGCTCTGAAAATATAGAAACGGAGTTTTACCTAAATGAATATTTGTTTCTTATTGTCTTACCTTTTTATCTCTTTTCCTTCTCGGTGTCAGCAGTTAATGAAGGGAAATAACTTGGTAGAGTCTGAAGGACGCTCACTGTTTGCCCATTAGAAAATCATTTGTTTTAATGGTGTTTGATGGAGCGACCCCTTTATAAAATAATGAGAGCCCAGCATGCTGTGTCCAGTCTTATTGTCAGCAAAACTTTATTTCTCCTTTACTGAGAGAGCCCTGTGGGGGGTTAATGGAAAGATATAGCGCACACTCCATATAGAACACGTGTGTCATCCGTGTTGGGGAGGAGTCCTGGGAATGTTGTAAATATCTTATCACTAGGAGAGAGACAGTTAATTATAAACCCAGAGATAATAACAGCAAATTACATGTGTTTAGAGGGGAGAGAATGAAATTTAATGACATTATTAGGAAAATGGTGAATATTATGTAAGATGTCTAATTGGCTACTACATGTTTCAACATGGAACCCTGGGGTATCTACATATGTCTACACTCTATATTACATGTTTCAACATGGATCCCTGGGGTATCTACATATGTCTACAGTCTATATTACATGTACAAATGGACCCTGGGGGAACACATCTGTCTACAGGTCTATTCTTACAGTTACAACATGGAACCCTGGGGTATCTACACTATGTCCTAACAGTCCTAATATTACATGTTCAACACTGATCCCTTGGGGTATCTACATATGTCTACAGCTATATTACCATGTTACAACATGGAACCCGGGGTAATCTACATATGTCTACAAGTCTATATTACATGTTACAACATGGAACCCTGGGGTATCTACATGTGTCTACAGTCCTATATTACATGTTACAAACATGGAATCCCTGGGGTAACTATATTGTCTTAACAGTCTATATTACATGTTACAACATGGAACCCTGGGGTATCTACATATGTCTACAGTCTATATTACATGTTACAACATGAACCCTGGGTACTATATATGTCTACAGTCTATATTACATTTACAACATGGAACCGGTGTACTACATGTGTCTACAGTCTTATTCATGTTACAACATGAACCCTGGGGTGTCTATGTGTCTACATCTATATTACATGTTACAAACATGGAACCCTGGGTGTTATATGTGTCTACAGTCATATTACATGTACAACATGGAACCTGGGGTATCTACATTGTCTACAGTCTATATTACATGTTACACATGGAACCCTGGGGTGTCTATATGTGTCTACAGTCTATATTACATGTTCCAACATGGAACCCTGGGGTATCTAATATGTCTACAGTCTATATTACATGTTACAAACATGGACCCTGGGTGTCTACATATGTCTACAGTCTATATACAATGTTACAAACACATGGAACCCTGGGGTATCTACATGTCCTACAGTCTATATTCATGTTACAACATGGAACCCTGGGGTGCCTATATTGCTACAGTCTATTTACATGTTACAACATGGAACCCTGGGGTATCTATATATGTTCTACAGTCTATATTACATTTTACAAAACATGGAACCCTGGGGTGTCTATATGTGTCTACAGTCTATATTACATTACAAACATGGAACCCTGGGGTATCTACATTGTCTACAGTCTATATTACATGTTACAACATGGAACCCTGGGGTCTATATATGTCTACAGTCTATATTACATGTTACAACATGGAACCCTGGGTATCTACATGTGTCTACGTCTATATACATGTTACAACATGGAACCCTGGGTACTATATATGTCTACGTCTATATTACATTTACAACATGGACCCTGGGGTATACATGTGTCTACAGTCTATATTACATTGTTAAACATGGAACCCTGGGTGTCTATATGTGTCTACAGTCTATATTACATGTTACCACATGGAACCCTGGGTGGTCTATATGTGTCTACAGTCTATATACATGTTACAACATGGAACCATGGGGTATCTACATGTGTCTACAGTCTATATTACATGTTACAACATGAACCCTGGGGTGTCTATATGTGTCTACAGTCTATATTACATGTTACAACATGAACGCCATGGGGTATCTACATATGTCTACAGTCTATATTACATGTTACAACATGGAACCCTGGGGTGTCTATATATGTCTACAGTCTATATACATGTTACAACATGGAACCATGGGGTATCTACATATTTCTACAGTCTATTTACATGTTACAACATGGAACCCGGGTGTCTACATTGTCTACAGTCTATATTACATGTTACAAACATGGAACCATGGGGTTCTACATTGTCTACAGTCTATATTACATGTTACAACATGGAACCCTGGGGTGCCTATATATGTCTACAGTCTATATTCATGTTCAACAACATGGAACCCTGGGTGATCTATATTGTCTAACAGTCTATATTACATGTTACAACATGGAACCCTGGGTTCTATATGTGTCTACAGTCTATATTACATTTTACAACATGGAACCCTGGGGTATATACATATGTCTACAGTCTATATTACATGTTACAACATGGAACCCTGGGGTGTCTATATGTTTGTCTACAGTCTATATTACATGTTACAACATGAACCGGGGTATCTACATATGTCTACAGTCCTATATTACATGTTCACACATGGACACCCTGGGGTTGTCTATATATGTCTACAGTCTATATTACATGTTACAACATGGACCCTGGGGTATCACATATGTCTACATGTCTATATTCATGTTACAACATGAACCCTGGGGTGTCTACATATTGTCTACAGTCTATATTACATGTTACTACATGGACCCTGGGGTATCTACATATGTCTAACAGTCTATATTACTGTTACAACAATGGAACCCTGGGGTGTCTACATATGTCTACAGTCTATATTACATGTTAAACATGGAACCCTGGGGTACCTCCATATGTCTAAAGTCTATATTACTGTTACAACAACATGGGCGGGGACAACACACCTGAGACCCTGGGGTATCTCCATATGTCTACATACTATATTACATGTTACAACATGGAACCCTGGGTACCTATATTGTCTACAGTCTATATTACTGTTACAAACACTGGAACCCTGGGGTATCTACATATGTCTACAGTCTATATTACATGTTACAACAGGGAACCGACTGGGGTGTCTACATATGTCTACATCTATATTACATGTTACAACATGGAACCCTGGGGTAACTATATATGTCTACAGTCATATTACATTCAACATGGACCCTGGGGTAATCTACATGTGTCTACAGTCTATATTACATGTTAAACATGGAACCCTGGGGTAACTATATATGTCTACAGTCTATATTACATGTTACAAAACATGGAACCCTGGGGTACTCACATGTGTCTACAGTCTAATTACATGTTAAGACATGGAACCCTGGGGGTCTATATGTGTCTACAGTCTATATTACATGTTACAACATGGAACCCTGGGTGTCTATATGTGTCTAACAGTCTATATTCATGTCAACATGGAACCAGGGGTATCTACATATGTCTACAGTCTATATTACATGTTACAACATGGAACCCTGGGGTGTCTATATATGTCTACAGTCTATATTACATGTTACAACATGGAACCCTGGGGTATCTACATATGTCTACAGTCTATATTACATGTTACAAACATGGAACCCTGGGGTGTCTACATATGTCTACAGTCTATATTACATGTTACAACATGGAACCCTGGGGTATCTACATGTGTCTACAGTCTATATACATGTTCAACATGAACCCTGGGGTGCCTATAATGTCTACAGTCTATATTCATGTTACAACACATGGAACCCTGGGGATCTATATGTGTCTACAGTCTATATTACAGTTACAACATGGAACCCTGGTGTCTATATGTGTCTACATCTATATTCATGTTACAACATGGAACCCTGGGGTTCTACATTGTCTACAGTCTATATTACATGTTACAAACATGGAACCCTGGGGTACATATATATGTCGCTACAGTCTATATTACATGTTACAACATGGAACCCTGGGGTATCTACTGTGTCTACAGTCTATATTACATGTTACAACATGGAACCCTGGGGTACTATATTCTACAGTCTATATTACATGTTACAACATGGAACCCTGGGGTATCTACATGTGTCTACAGTCTATATTACATGTTAAAGACATGGAACCCTGGGGTGTCTATATGTGTCTACAGTCTATATTACATGTTTACAACATGGAACCCTGGGTGTCTATATGTGTCTACGTCTATATACATGTTCAACATGGAACCATGGGGTATCTACATATGTCTACAGTCTATATTACATGTTACAACATGGAACCCTGGGGTGTCTATATGTGTCTACAGTCTATATTACATGTTACAACATGGAACCATGGGGTATCTACATATGTCTACAGTCATATTACATGTTACAACATGGAACCCTGGGGTGTCTATATATGTCTACAGTCTATATTACATGTTACAACATGGAACCCTGGGGTATCTACATATGTCTACAGTCTATATTCATGTTACAACATGGAACCCTGGGGTGTCTACTATGTCTACAGTCTATATTACATGTTACAAACATGGAACCCTGGGTATCTACATGTTTTGTGTCTACAGTCTATATTACTGTTACAACCATGGAACCCTGGGTGCCTATTATGTCTACAGTCTATATTACATGTTACAACATGGAACCCTGGGGTCTATATTGTCTACAGTCTATATTACATGTTACAACATGGAACCCTGGGGTGTTAATGTGTCACGTCTATATTACTGTTACAAACATGGAACCCTGGGGTATATACTATGTCTACAGTCTATATTACATGTTACACTGGAACCCTGGGGTGTCTATATGTGTCTACAGTCTATATTACATGTTACAACATAGAACCCTGGGGTATCTACATATGTCTACAGTCTATATTACATGTTACAACATGGAACCCTGGGGTGTCTACATATGTCTACAGTCTATATTACATGTTACTACATGGAACCCTGGGGTATCTACATATGTCTACAGTCTATATTACTGTTACAACATGGAACCCTGGGGTGTCTACATATGTCTACAGTCTATATTACATTTACAACATGAACCCTGGGGTACCACATTGTCTACGTCTATATTACATGTTACAACATGGAACCCTGGGGTATCTACATATGTCTACAGACTTATATTACATGTTACAACAGGGAACCCTGGGGTACCTATATATGTCTACAGTCTATATCATGTTACACATGGAACCCTGGGGTTCTACATATGTCTACAGTCTATATTACATGTTACAACATGAACCCTGGGGTCTCTACATATGTCTACAGTCTATTTACATTGTTACAACATGGAACCCGGGGTGTCTACATATGTCTACAGTCTATATTACATGTTACAACATGGAACCCTGTGTGCCTATATATGTCTACAGTCTATATTACATGTTACAAACATGGAACCCTGGGGTGCCTATATAGTCTACAGTCTGTATTACATGTTACAACATGGAACCCTGGGTAACTATTATGTCTACAGTCTATATTACATGTTACCACAGGAACCCTGGGTGCCTATATATGTCTACAGTCTATATTACATGTTACAACATGGATCCCTGGGGTATCTACATATGTCTAAAGTCTATATTACATGTTACAACATGGAACCCTGGGGTATCTACATATGTCTACAGTCTGTATTACATGTTACAACATGGAACCCTGGGGTACCTATATATGTCTACAGTCTATATTACATGTTACAACATGGAACCCTGGGGTGCCTATATATGTCTACAGTCTGTATATAAAGAGACACACTTACTGTATACTCAGACTTTCTTTGTGCTCTGTTTAAAGTGGGAACATGCAGTGATAATAGTTTAGAGTTTAATGAAGTGTAACACGTTCCCCTTCGTCATTTAATCAAACCTGATATGATGTCTCCCACCGGGGAACATTCACAGCAAAACAGAGAGATTTTAATCTCTGCTAAACGAAGCGTTCACAGGTGGGTTGGACACTTACCTCCTACTGATTGCGGAGACAGGATTTAATATCTGCCATTGGTTTATTTGTTACAGACTCCAGGCAACTCTTTCTAAACACATTCCAATTGGGAGATTTAAACAGGAAAATCAGCAAGGGGGGGATAGGAAAGATTATTAAATAAATAATAATAGAGAATGTGATTATTCAACATCATGTCTAAGGGAAATGCTGAATAGCAGAATAGACTTTCCTGTTCTAAATGGGATCCATAATAAACATTCCGATGTGGTGGCACTAAAAAATTTAAAATTAAATAGTATTCCAGAACACCATCAATTACACGCCACTGCAAAATAAAGCTAATTGTTCCCTTCTCAAATGCTAATTTGGGATTGCTAGCCTTAAGCAGAGTAGAGCAAGTATAAAAGTAATAATTTACTGAAAAAGTTAACTATTCCTTTAATGCATTGATTGAAGAACGGGAGGTGAAAGAGCCATTACTCACCTTCATTCAAGGCCTCTGTACAATTGATTGAAGAACGGAAGGTAAAGGAGACATTACTCACCTTCATTCCAGGCTCCTGTACAATTGATTGAAAAACGGTTGTTAAAGGAGCCATTATTCACCTTCATTCCAGGCTCCTGTACAATTGATTGAAGAATGGGAGGTAAAGGAGCCATTATACACCTTTATTCCAGGCTCCTGTACAATTGATTGAAGAACGGGAGGTAAAGGAGCCATTACTCACCTTTATTCCAGGCTCCTGTACAATCGATTGAAGAACGGTAGTTAAAGGAGACATTACTCACCTTCATTTCAGGCTCCTGTACAAATGATTGAAGAATAGGAGGTAAAGGAGCCATTACTCACCTTCATTCCAGGCTCCTGTACAATTGATTGAGAACGTAGTTAAAGGGACATTACTCACCTTCATTCCAGGCTCCTGTACAATTGATTGAAGAACGGGAGGTAAAGGAGCCATTACTCACCTTCATTCCAGGCTCCTGTACAATTGATTGAAGAACGGTAGTTACGTAGACATTACCTCACCTTCATTCCAGCTCTTGTACAATTGATTGAAGAACGGGAGGTAAAGGAGCCTTACTCACCTCTTCATTCCAGGCTCCTGTACAATTGATTGAAAGACAGGAGGTAAAGGAGCCATTACTCCCCATCATTCCAGGCTCCTGTACAATTGATTAAGAACAGGGGTAAAGAGCCATTACTCGCCTTCTTCCAGGCTCCTGTACAATTGATTGAAGAAGGGAGGTAAGGAGCCTTACTACCTCACCTTCATTTCAGTCTCCTGTACAATGATTGAGAATAGGAGGTAAGGACCCATTACTCCACCTTCATTCCAGGCTCCTGTACAATTGATTGAAGAACGGGAGGTAAAGGAGCCATTACTCACCTTCATCCAGGCTCCTGTACAATTGATTGAAGAACGGGAGGTAAAGGAGCCTTTACTCACCTTCTTTGCAGGCTCCTGTACATTGATTGAAGAACGGTAGTTAAAGGAGCCATTACTCACCTTCATTCCAGGCTCCTGTACAATCGATTGAAGAACGGTAGTAAAGGAGACATTACTCACCTTCATTCCTGGTTCCTGTACAATTGATTGAAGAATAGGAAGGAAAGGAGCCATTACTCACCTTCATTCCAGGCTCCTGTACATTGATTGAAGAACGGTGAAAGGCGCCATTACTCACCTTCATTCCAGGCTCCTGTACATTGATTGAAGAACGGTAGTTAATGGAGCATTCCCACCTTCATCCAGGCTCCTGTACAATTGATTGAAGAACGGGAGGTAAAGGAGCCATTACTCCACCTTCATTCCAGGCTCCTGTACAATTGATTGAAGAACGGAGGTAAAGGAGCCATTACTCTCCTTCATCCAGGCTCCTATACAATTGATTGAAAACGGGAGGTAAAGGAGCCACTTACTCTACTCTCGCCTTCATTCCAGGCTCCTGTACAATTGATTGAAGAATGGGGTAAAAGGAGCCTTTACTCACCTTCATTTCAGGCTCCTGTACAAATGATTGAAGAATAGGAGAGGATCCAATTATCACCTCTCCAGCTTCTGTACAATTGATTGAGAACGGGATGTAAAGGAGCCATTACCTCACTTCATTCCAGGCTCCTGTACAATTGATTGAAGAACGGGAGGTAAAGAGAGCCTTTACTCACCTTCATTCCAGCTCCTGATTCAATTGATTGAAGAACGGGAGGAAATGAGCCTTCTCCACCTTCATCCAGGCTCCTGTCAATTGATTAAGAACCAGGAGGTAAAGGAGCTGTTTACTCACCTTCATTCCAGGCTCCTGTACAATTGATTGAAGAATGGGAGGTAAAGGAGCCTTTACTCACCTTCTTTCCAGGCTCCTGTACAATTGATTGAAGAACGGTAGTTAAAGGAGCCATTCTCACCTTCATTCCAGGCTCCTGTACAATTGATTGAAGAATGGGAGGTAAAGGAGCCATTATTCACCTTCATTCCAGGTTCCTGTACAATTGATTGAAGAACAGTAGGTAAAGGAGCCATTCCCTCCCTTCATTCCGGCTCCTGTACAATTGATTGAAGAACGGTAGATAAAGGAGACATTACCCACCTTCATTCCAGGCTCCTGTACAATTGATTGAAGAATGGGGAGTTAAAGTAGCCATTTTCACCTTATTTCCAGGCTCCTGTACATTGATTGAAGAACGGGAGGTAAAGGAGCCATTACTCACCTTATTCCAGGCTCCTGTACAATCGATTGAAGAACGGTAGTTAAAGGAGACATTACTCACCTTCATTCCTGGTTCCTGTACATTGATTGAAAATAGGAAGGAAAGAGCCATTACTCACCTTCATTCCAGGCTCCTGTACAAATTGATTGAAGATGGGAGGTAAAGGAGCCTTTACTCACCTTCTTTCCAGGCTCCTGTACAATTGATTGAAGAACGGTATTTAAAGGAGCCATTACTCACCTTCATTCCAGGCTCCTGTACAATTGATTGAAGAATGGGAGGTAAGGAGCCATTACTCACCTTCATTCCAGGTTCCTGTACAATTGATTGAAGAATGGGAGGTAAAGGGGCCATTACTCACCTTCATTCCAGGTTCCTGTCACATTGATTGAAGAACGGTAGTAAGAGCCATTCCTCCCCTTCATTCCAGGCTCCTGTACAATTGATTGAAGAATGGTAGTTACGAAGACATTACTCACCTTCATTCCATGGTCCTGTACAATTGATTGAAGATGGGAGGTAACGGGGCCATTACTCACCTTCATTCCAGGTTCCTGTACAATTGATTGAAGAACGGTAGTAAAGGAGCCATTACTCCCTTCATTCCAGGCTCCTGTACAATTGATTGAAGAACGGTAGGTAAAGGAGCCATTACACTCCCCTTCATTCCAGGCTCCTGTACAATTGTTGAAGAACGGTAGTTAAAGGAGACATTACCCCCTTCATTCCAGGCTCCTGTACAATTGATTGAAGAACGGGAGGTAAAGAGGCCATTCTCCCTTTATTCCAGCTCCTGTACAATCGATGAAGTAACGGTAGTTTAAAGGAGACATTACTCACCTCTTCTGGTTCCTGTACAATTGATTTGAAAGAATGGAAGAAAGGAGCCATTACCTCACCTTCATTCCGGCTCCTGTACACATTGATTGAAGAACGGTAGTAAAGGACCATTCCTCCCTTCATTCATGCTTCCTTACATTGATTGAAGAACGGTAGTTAAGGAGACATTACTCACCTTCATCCAGGCTCCTGTACAATTTATTGAAGAATGGGAGGTAAGGAGCCATTATTCACCTTTATTCCAGGCTCCGTACAATTGATTGAAGAACGGGAGGTAAAGGAGCCATTACTCACTTTATTCCAGGCTCCCTGACAAATCGATTGAAGAACGGTAGTTAAGGAGACATACTCACCTTCATTCCTGGTTCCTGGACAATTGATTGAAGATAGGAAGGAAGGAGCCCATTACTCACCTTCATTCCAGGCTCCTGTACAATTGATTGAAGAATGGTAGGTAAAGGACCATTACTCACCTTCATTCCAGGCTCCTGTACAATTGAGTTGAAGAATGGGAGTACAGAGCCATTCCCCTTCATTCCAGCTCCTGTACATTGATTGAAGAATGGGAGGTACAGAGCCCATTACTCCCTTCATTCCAGGCTCCTGTACAATTGATTGAAGAACAGAGTGTAAAGGAGCCGTTACTCCACCTTCATTCCAGGCTTCTGTACAATTGATGAGGAACGGGAGGGGTAAAAGGACCCGTTTACTCCCTTCATTCGGTCCTGTACAATTGATTGAAAATGGTAGTTACAGAAACATTATTCACCTTCATTTCAGGCTCCTGTACAATTGATTGAAGAACGGTATTACGCGAGACATTCCTCACCTTCATTCCTGGCTCCAGTACAATTGATTGAAAATATGAAGTAAAGAGCCATTACTACTCTTTCATTCCAGGCCCTGTACAATTGATTGAAGAATAGGAGTAAAGGACCATTACTGCACCTTCATTCCAGGCTCTGTACAATTGATTAAGAACGGTAGGTAAAGGAGCCATTACTCACCTTCATTCCAGGCTCCTGTACAATTGATTGAAGAACGGTAGTTAAAGGAGACATAACTCACCTTCATTCCAGGCTCCTGTACAATTGATTGAAGAATGGGAGGTAAAGGAGCCATTACTCACCTTCATTCCAGGCTCCTGTACAATTGATTGAAGAATGGGAGGTACAGAGCCATTACTCACCTTCAATCAATTGTACAGGAGCCTGGAATGAAGGGGAGTAATGGCTCTGTACCTCCCATTCTTCAATCAATTGTACGGAGCCTGGATGAAGAATGGGAGGTACAGAGCCTTACTCCCCTTCTTCCAGGCTCCTGTAAATTGATTAGAAACGAGGTAAAGGAGCCGTTACTCACCTCATTCCAGGCTCCTGTACAATTGATTGAAGAACGGGAGGTAAAGGAAAACAACTGTTTTCTTCACCCTTCATTCCAGGCCCTGTACAATTCAAGAAAAGAACGTAGTTAAGAGACTCTACCACGATTCATTCAGGCTCCTGACATGATGAAGATGGTATTACAGGAGACTTACTCACGCTTCATTTCAGGCTCCTGTACAATTGATTGAAGAACAGGAGGTAAAGGAGCCATTACTACCACCTTCATTCCAGGCTCCTGTACAATTTGATGAAGAATGGGAGTAAAGGCGCCATTACTACTCACCTTCATCTCCAGGGCTCCTGTACAATTGATAAAAGAATGGGAGGTAAAGGAGCATTCTCACCTTCATTCTCCAGGCTCCTGTACAATTGATTGAGAACGGGAGTAAAGAAGCCATTAGCTCACCTTCATTCCAGCCTCCTGTACAATTGATGAAAACGGGAGTAAAGAAGCCATTCATCTCCCCTTCGATTCCAGGCTCTCTGTACAATTGGTATTGAAGAAGGCGGGAGGTAAGGGAGCCATTTACTCACCTTTATTCCAGGTTCCTGTACCATTGATTGAAGAACGGGAGGTAAAGGAGCCATTACTCACCTCATCTCCAGCTCCTGTACAATTGATTGAAAGAACTGGAGGTAAAGGAGCCATTACTACTCGCCTTCATTCCAGCTCCCCCTGTACAATTGATTGAAGAACGGGAGGTAAAGGAGCCATTACTCACCTTCATTCCATGCTCCTGTACAATTGATTGAAGATGGAAGGTGAGACTATTCTTTACCTCCCATTCTTTAATCAGTACATTAAAGAAATATGTACGTATGTATGTTATTTTATAGTGCCACTTGGTTACGTAACTGCTGCATATAAAATACAGAGTATACAAACGGGGATTATGCAATTATACAGATAAATAAAATTTACATAAATAAAGATCTCCTCACTGTCAACATTAGAAACATTCCATTAGAATGACTGCATAACCATAAGGTTTATTGTAACTCCTAAATACTATTCCTATTAATTACCCACAATGCACCATGTCACAGGACTCTCAGCTAATGATCCAATCCATTCCCCACTGGTCCCTGTTGACATATTGACACTTTGGACCCAAACATTCACATTACGTAATTTCTTTATTAGACAAAAACATCCAGCAAATAGACTATAAACTAGTTCCATTGTCTAGACAAATTATCAGTCACTGCCTGTCTCTTTATCCCCCTGTCGGTTTATCCCCTGTCTGTCTGTCAATTTATCCCCCTGTCTGTATGTCTCTTTATCCCCCTGTCTGTCTGTCTCTTTATCCCCCTGTCTGTCTGCCTGTTTGTCTCTTTATTTATCTACCATCGTCTCAGTCTCTGTCATTTATCTACCTATTTACTGTTCTATCTATGGTGAGTAAGTGTAAATTTATTTTTCTATTAATTATATATATAATCTACTCCATTCACTTGACTCCATGAGCCTTTGCTGTTGCGGCTAGAAGTCAGGCCACCATTGTCAGCTATGACCTGTACATCAGAGGAATCGATCTATATATATTCTGTGAGCCTTGTATACCTATTCCCTATTCATCAAAGACCCGCTGGTGGAAAACCATCACTGATCTCTCTATTCACTCCAGAAAACGTTCCAGGTTTGCAAACATTCTTTAATTATTTAGGTCGTCCATGGCACACGATAAATAAGCATGCAAAGTTTGAGAGCTTCAGGAAGATTACTGAACGTTGAGTGTAAATGAATACAAGGGGATGGTTATACTGTTCAGCGCACGGCTTTTATCTAGACATATAAAATGTATCCTCCAGCTAAAGGATTAATGTTGTAGAGAGACAAAACCAAATGTTCTATCTATTAGATTTCATGGATCCGGCCGGAGTCAGTCATTGGTGAGCCATTTAATTACACAAGGTACTGGATTAAAGAGATGGAACTCTGAGCTTGGGAACCTAGGAAAGTATCATGGATTGTCTACCTGTCCTAATTATAGGGCTGGACAAATTCCACAGACCAGGTAGACAACCCCTGTCACAAACAATAAATCAGAATGCTAATAACCTTTTCAGACTGATTCCTACCATTAAGAGTTTATCTTGCCTTGTCCTACTTCAGTTATTCAATTTGGATTTTGTCATGTAGACAGGAGATGAGGAAAACCCACTGTCTGATTGGAGGTTAGAGTAGAACATGGCAGTTTAGAGAAAATAATTGGCTGCAGCAGTGAACAAAGAACTTTAATAACCCACTATGATGAAAAAGAAAGGGTTTTGTAACTGGTGGACAGATACAATGATAATGTGTGTCACCCTGAAATGTCTCACCATCTCTTTCCTTCCTCCTTTACACCAACATTTTCCGATATGTGGCTGTTCTTGGAAGGTTACTTTGAGTAATGGAACAATCGTTCCCTTGTTGTGATCTAATGGAAATAGAATGAGCAAGATGCTAACAGTGCGATTTATCTTCCCGCCCTTCCAAATATAATGTATCTTGGGAAAAGGACCATTATTCAGTGGAAACGTGCCACATAAATTCAGTGGCGTAACTCCCAAGGGAGCAGGGGGCCCCAAGCCAAGCCATCTAAGCTAGGTCACACACAGTCCAGATTTCTGAAAGATGACAGATATGATCTGCAAGATCCTGTCTGCCATCTTTCAAAGATCTGCATACACACAGTCCCCGAGCGTCCCCTATAACTCTCAATCTAATACTATACTGTACTTAACTATACTATACTATACTGTACTATACTATCTATACTAACTATACTATCTATACTATATACGGTACTGTACTGTACTATACTGACTATCATATGACTAATATATACTGTACTATCACTATACTATACTATACTATACTATACTGTACTGTACTGTTATACTGTACTATACTATACTAGCTATACTATATCTATACTGTACTGTATATACTGTACTATACTTACTGTACTATACTCTACTGACTTACTATACAACTGTACTGTACTGTACTGTACTATACTATACTATCTGATACTATACTGTACTGTACTGTACTAGACTGTACTATACTATACTATACTATACTGTACTGTACTGTAATATACTATACTATACTATACTGTACTATACTATACTATACTATACGTACTGACTTACTATTGTATATACTATATGTACTATATCATACTATACTGTACTGTACTGTAACTGTACTTACTGTACTATAACTGTACTATCTGTACATACTGTACTATACTATACTATACATACTATCTATACTTACTATATACTGTACTGTACTGTACTGTACTATACTTACTATACTATACTGTACTGTTACTGTACTATACTATACTAATACTTGACTATACTATGGACTGTATGTCTTTACGCTGTACTATCTATACTATACTAACTATACTGTACTATAACTATACTATACTGTACTGTACTATACTGTCTACTATACATACTACTATACTGTACTGTACTGTACTGTACGATATACTGTACTATACTAACTATACTGTACTATACTATACTATACATAACTATACTGTACTGTACGGTACTATTACTCTTCTATACTACTATACTGTACTGTACTGTAACTATACTATACTAACGTACTATACTATACTATAATGTACTTATACTATTATACTATACTATAACTGTACTATATATTCTGACTTACTATACTATACTATACTGACTGTACTTACTTACGATACTATACTAACTGAACTATCTAGTAACTGTACTGTCACTGACTGTACTATAATACTAATATCTATACTGTAGCTTACTATCTATCGTACTGTACTATCCTGTACTATACTATACTATACTATACTGTACTGTACTGTACTATACTGTACTATCTTACTATACTATACTATACTATCTATACTATACTGACTATACTATAATACTAATACTGGTACTATACTATACTATACGTAATCTATCTATACCTATACTTTACTATACTGTACTCTGTAACTGTACGTACTGTACTGTACTGTACTACACTGTACTATACTATACTATACTGTACTGTACTGTACGGTACTGTACTATCTGTACTGTACTGTATACGTCTATACGATACATACTTACTTACTATACTGTACTAACTGTACTATAACTATACTATACTGTACTGTACTATACTGTACTATACTATACTATACTAGTACTATAAACTAATCTAATATACTATACGATACTGTACTATACTATACTGTACTATATTAGACTATACTGTACTATAACCTAACTATAACCATACTATAAACTAATCTATATACTATAACTATCCTGTACTGTAGTGTGTGTACTATACTTACTATACGGTACTATACTATACTATACTATCAATAACATATCTATACTAGACTGACTGTACTGTACTATACTGTACTGTACTATATTGTACTGACTATACTTGGTACTGTACTATACTATACTATAACCATACTATAAACTAATCTATATACTATACTTAATACTGTAGTTGACTATACTATACTATACTGTACTAACTATACTATAAACTAATCTAATATACTATACTGGCACTGTACTGTACTGTACTATACTATACTATACTATCTTTTTACTTTACTATAAACCAATACAATTATTATACTAGACCTCTAATGTCTAAGATGCCATAGGATCTAGAGAGTTGCCTGTTCATACAAAATCCAAGTCAGGAGAGAAGGGCCAAAGACAGAACAAAGATATAGTTTTACTGGGTGAAACTCTTGGTATAATACTGTGTATAAAGCTGCAGTGGTTGTAAAATACTCTGTATTCTTTCGGCAAAAAAGGACAGTATAATAATAATATTTTACCAATAACGAAAGTTAATTCATGCTAATGACTATAAAATATATTTTTTCCATAAACTCCTTTATCTACATTAAGTACGTAAGAAACCGGAGAGTGCTGTTCTAATAAATCTCCAGATATAAATACTGCGTATTTCCCAGCCATTAATCTACACACAATTTAATTCTAGGGCACCTAGAGCATTATACACTCAGGCAAATAACCTCTAATATAGGGCCCAAAGAAAAACTATTTGAATTATCCACTAAATTCTTTAGTTTGTGGCAGCTGTGCTTAAAAGACAAGTAAAAGCTGGAAGTTACTTTTACAATGTTTTTCCCAATATAGGATAATGAAAAGGCTCCTTTCTTACTTTATATTTCATTGCAGCTCTGAGGTCCTGAGTTCGATTCCACCCTTGGACACATCTGCAAGGAGTTTGTATGTTCTCCCCGTGCTGCGTGGGTTTCCTCCGGGCACTCCGGTTTCCCCCACATCACAAAGACATACTGATAGGTTTGTATGTGTCAAAAAATGTGCTTAGATTTAAGCTCTTCAGGGCGGGCTTGATGTGAATGTATACATAGAATTGTAAAGACTACGGAGATGTTGGCACTATGATAAATCCATAATAATAATAATTATTAACTAGATTGTAGCTGCTTCATGGGCAGGGCCTGATGTGAATTTATACATGGATGTAAAAGCGCTACGGAAGATGTTGGTGTGCTATATAAAATCCACAAATAATAATAATTATTCCTAGATTGTAAGCTCATCGGGGCATGGCCTGATTGAATGTATACATGGAATTGTAAAGTGCTACGGAAGATGTTGGCGCTATATAAATCCACAATAAATAATTATTAACTAAATTGTAATCTTCATGGGCATGGCCTGATGTGATGTATACATGGTAATTGTAAGAGACACGGAAGAGTTGGCGCTATACAAAGTCCACAATAATATAATTATTACTAGATTGTAAGCTCTTCGGGGCAGGACCTGATGTTGTAATACAATGTAATTGTAAAGCGCTACGGAAGATGTTGGCGCTAATAAATCCACATAATATAATTATTACTAATTGTAAGCTCTTCGGGGCAGGGCCTGATGTGAATGTATACATGTAATTGTAAGTGCTACGGAGAGATGTTGGCGCTATATAAATCCACAATAAAATAATTATTAACTAGATTGTAAGCTCTTTGGCGGGCAGGGCCTGATGTGAATTAATACATTGTTTAAAAGCGCTACGGAAGATGTTGGCGCTATCTAAATCCACAATATAATAATATTAACTAGATTGTAAGCTCTTCGGGGCAGGGCCTGATGTGAATGTAACATGTAATTGTAAATCCTACGGGAAGATGTTGGCACTATATAAATCCACAATAATATAATTATTAACTAGATTGTAAGCTCTCTCTTCGGGGCAGGCCTGATGTGAATGATACATGTCATTGTACGCGTACGGAAGATGTTGGCGCTATATAAATCCATAATAATAATAATTATTAAACTAGATTGTAAGCTCTTCGGGGCAGGGCCGGATGTGAAGTATACATGAATTGTACACACTAGGGAAGATGTTGGTGCTATATAAATCCCAATATAATAATTATACTAGATTGTAAGCTCTTCGGGCAGGGTCGGTGTGAATGTATACAGTTACTGTAAAGCGATACGGAAGACGTTTTAGGATAAGATAATCCACAATAATAATCTGGTTTCTGAGACACAGCCTGAATTTTTTTTTTTTTTAAGTCTGCTTGTCGAATGGGCACTGAGATTACTGCAGCTCTTTCTCTTAGTTACTTATGGTCTCGTATTCCCTCACGCATAGACTCTACATCAGTCCCCCTCCTGTTAATTTATGTTAAACCAAGACTACTATTTTAAATGTATAAAAGAGAATATAACCCTAGTATCGAAATACTCTGGAAAATAACAAATCATAGACGTATTTTTCAATTTTCCAGCAATTTGCTTTATTACAACTGACAACACATGATGGAAACATTGTGATAGCGAATGTATCAATCATTATGTTCACTTGCTTTTCACATTATACAATTTCCTACCAATATATAATGAATGTTTGTACGTGTCTGCAGGAATCTCAGACTGACAAGCCCTTAGGCATACGCCCTAGAATCCTATCTGATTGGATATGCAGATAAAAAAAAAATGTTGTGGCATTCTAATGGGAATGTAGCTCGATGTTACATATGGGCACTGATTAAAGCTGCTGCTATGACATTTAAGTTATAGGCAAGCAATACTACTTGTTAAGAGTTGAATAGATTTCAAGCAATATTTCCATTATCGGGATTTGATTTTTGAATTAAAGTGATGTCCCTGAATCAAGTATACTTATAACCGTGTCATTGTGAGAAACAGTTACTCGGACGTTTTGAAATTCAGGACTTCGATAATCCCGAAAGATTCGAAACAGAACATTTGATAATCCATGAACAATAACGATCGGAAACGCAACAGTAGTTTCCGATCATATTTTCGAGGATTAGCCCGAATGTTCGATAGGTTGATGTTTTCGAGGATTGTAAAAATATTTCTACGGATCCGTAAATCCCAAAAACGGAAACGAAACTAACAGTTTTGCGCATTCTCGATTTGGCAGTGCCCTATGTTCTCCTAGCAGGGAGCCTAACGTGATGCAGAGTTTTACCCCATTCCCATCACTTCCCACCATCATCGATGTAAGGACATTTTATCAAGATTTTACTTTTATTTTTGTTCACTTTTTATTGGTTCTCAAATGACTGGAATAACCAGAAAATCCCAAGGGATTTAAAGAAAAAATCCTTTCCTAAAAAAAGGAATTGAGGAACGATTCCTGCCCAACCTCTAACTGAAAGTATAAAATATTACAGGCTATGACTGTACAACCCCCTGTCCTATAAGCAAAATATTAATAACAGATTAAGAAGAAATAAGCACTGGCAAGGAGCTTCACCAGTTGACATCACAGATTGGTGGGGTTACGGCAGGGCGGCCAAGTAAACTGGCTTGCCTTTTATTTTAGCTAAATCTGAACAACATCTGTATTTTTCTTTACCCAAACATTGAACGGCGTATGCTGTATGTAGTTCAAGCATCCTCCTGGTGTGCAAAACGTGAATTTATCAACCCAAACCAAATCTCTAACTCTAGACATAAATTTTCCCCAATACTTTCTCACTGCAGTGGTCTGGTCCAAAGTTTCAGGAGATGCTGAATTAGGAGCTGGTTCCTGTGTAAAATGTTTCTTCTTCTGCCTCCTCCCTGTCTTGGAGAGGACAATGGCGATGGGCATGGTATCCCGTCTGCCCCTCGACTCTCATCCTCAATTCCCTCCTGGCTTGGGGCCACACCCATGCCCTTTGAGTGGCTGCTCTTCAGCAATCACTGACGCAGTCTGCCGGTCCGCCCCTGCTGCAAGTTTACAAGCAGGAAGCCCGAATCAGAATGCCAACGGGAGCGAGGGTTTTAAATGTAGAGTTCAGACTCCTTTTTTTACAAATCTGACAATGCATGGAGGAGTGGGCAGGGGGAGCCCTACATTATTCCTAAAAAGTTTTTTTTGGGTGGAGATACCCTTTATCACAGAGACAGTGATTATATCCGGCTCTCTGGTGGAATAAAGAATGCTGGGGACAAAATACGTTCGACTTTTTTTTATATTCCAGAATACTTTTAATTTTAAAGGGAACTGCCATGGTACTAGTTTTGCAATTAAGTTAGGCAAAATTTTTATTGCCTATTGGAAGACACAGATCTTATGAACGCGTTATTAAGGCAAAAAACCCTTTTTAAATATGGAAAGGACCTTACGAAATCTATTATATTATTTTTTTTAATTGTGGATTAATCTAATTGAAACAAAATTACATTTTCATCTGCAGCGGGCAGAGCTGGGTAAAAAGAAATCGCTAGGTGCCGGTTGAATTTGAAGAGTGTATATAGCATATAAATATTTAAATGACTAGAAGAAATTTCCTCTGACAAATATAAGTGAATTGGAATAGAGAGGAAGAATATAGAACCCCCCTATAAGGGTGGCCAGAATACATAAAAATGTGCTAGTATCCCATGGAGAAGAAAATGGGGTAATTGGCTTTTAATAGATAATGCATTAAAACAATATACCAAGGTTAAAAATCATATACCACATAGCCAACCCAGAAAACAGGGAAAGAGGAGAAGACAGCATCCTAATATTGTGTCAGCCTAATTTTTTTTATATAAGAGTTTATATGAACCTTTTAGTCCTTGTGTGGTACTGTTCCTTTAAAATCTTAGTATCGCATGTGTAAAATCCTTTCAGGACACATGCTGGTATGATGTCATGTCATTTTGGGCTGGTAAAAGGACACTCCATCAAAGTGTTGTCAGATAATGCCACAATACATGGGAAAGGTTAGTTAATATAAAGAAGAAAACATCACTTTAATACTGTAATCAGAGGGAGAAGAAAGAAAAAGATTAAATGTTATAATATAGGGGGATGTTTCTTACTGTTTAGGATGCTGAAGAACACTAACAGCTTTACTGACTGTTACGGACTGTAACCAAATGTTTTTGACTTTTACACTGTTTTCTGACTGTCATTATCTGTTACTGACTGTTTTTCCAACTATTACTTGACTCCTACTGACCTGTTTTTTGACTGTTTTTACGGTTACTTCTGTTTTACTGACTGTTTTCACTGTTCCAGACTGTCGTTTGACTTGTAACTGACTTATGACTTAACTGACTGTTGTTGACTGTTACTGACTGTTATTTTACTGTAACTGATTGTTCTTGACTGTTGTTTAATGTTACTGGACTGGTATTGACTGTATGACTGTTATTGACTGAGTTGACTGTTACGATATTTTTGACTGTTTACACTACTGGACTGTAAAGTGACTGTTGATGGCGTTTTGTTACTTGTTTACTGACGTTATTGACTGTAACTAACTGTTATTGACTGTTGTTGAACTGTTTACTGTTCCCAACGGTTATGTGCCATGTTGCTGAATGATACTGACTGTCACTTACAGATACTGACGGTCACTGATTACTGACGGATTCCTGACTGTCCCTGTAGACATTTTCCAGTTGATTTAATTTTTTCATTTTTTTTTTTTTATTCCGAGACATTAGAGTCCCAACAGTCGCTGTCACTTTGTGTTTAGATGTTTGTTGTGTTATTTTCTCTTCTCTCTGCCCTGCAGTAATCTGGTAATGGGTGGTCTTCGGGGGGCCTCCCCAACCAGCGCTCCTATGGGGGTCCAGACTGGTGTTGTATGTGTAGGAATGCGTAATGTAGGGCGGTAATGAACTCTCTATAACGGCGTAACAACGCTCCGAGTTTCTTTTCATTTAGGCACACCTACATGTAATTATATATACATTAATATTCCCTCCGCCATAGAATGTTTAACTGCTGCTTGTAACAACTATTAATGCTTCAAAATACCTTGTATAAAGGCAGAAGTTCACCTAATATATCTAAGATCTACCCTTATTGTTAATTTTTAAACACTTGAAGATATCAATAAACAAAAGCCTTACTTAGCCTATAAAGCACATTAAAAAATGTTACCGATAGCTTAATTTTCCAACCTTTATTTCATATTTTTCACGTTTTCAACAATTCACCCACTATTGCCAGACAGAAAATCGTGATGCATAAAAATGTAAACGGATGTTTATGAAAGTTCTGCCTTACTTTCACAAAAGACATTTACCCAACAATCATTTTGTCTTTAAGCAGGCCCCCCCCCCCTAAACCCCAGGATTGCCGGCATACCTGGCTCCATGATAGGCCCCGAAGAAGCATACCACAAAGTCTGTGGTCCCTCTTCTTATACGTTCCTTACCAGGTGTTTCATATCACAATACAAGAAATTTAAGTGGTTACCTGTGCCATTATTGTATGGTTGTGCGATGCCATAAAGATCTCCTTGAGCTGCCAGAAGGTAAAGTAGCAGGACTGGCAGATTTAGTGGGAGTAACATTTTTCAAGAACGCCCGGGTAAGTATTGCAATCCCTAGGGTTTTGGTGTCCTTGTTTGAAGGGACAATTTCAAATAGAGTAAGCAACTTGGCCTTAGCATTAAAATTATGTTTTGAAATGGTTGATGTCCCCACTGTTAATATTTCTAATGTGATGATTAAGAGTATTTACTTTCAAATCCTTTTTAACATCCCTTTAAGTCATTAAACTATTTAAAAATATTCTTAAAGTAGATGTACAGTGCTTTCTCTTTGCAGTCATTGGTTGGTGTCCTCTTTTCTGTAGCAGGAATAGATTATAGAATGAATAATATTACAATAAATAGAAACAGAATGACCATCAATGTTAATTAAACCGAAACTCAATTTAAGATCCTCACTCCTCAGGTCTGTATTATCAGTGATGAGAAAAATTATATATATTAATCTATTCAGTACAACATTCCCCAGCAATGTATTTAGAACTGGCTGGCTCTGCTCATCCATTAGTGCTAAACGTTTACCACGTTTGTGGTCTGTAAATGGTCCCTACAAAGAAAACTCTCCTTCCAACCCTCCCCATCGGTTGGGTTTCTCAACAATTTTAAAAATGTTTTTTAGATCTTTTCCTATGTATGTATTTTTTTGATTTTTCTAAGGAAACACAAAAATCCAGTAAAAATGTGTGTTGTGGTGCCATGGAACTATTGAATGCTCATGGCACAAGTAAAACAACTACTTCTCGTTCTCACGTTTAACTTCGAGAACCAGGTGTTATAAAGAGTCAGCAAGACGGACATTGGTTTATATATCTATTATGAATACGGGTCATTTATGCCTGTGTTTGGAGAGAATCTACGGTAATTAATCAGTAATGGATATAGTAGAAGCAAAAGAATCCGTATGGTAATTGGCGGGGACGCATTCCTCCATCGCGGTGAAGGAAGGTACTTGGGTTTTGTATGAGTTAAATAAAAGACAAAATAGATTTAGAGATGGTTCTTATTGTAAGAGGGCGGAGGCCCTGATAAGGGCGAATGTGTGGTTTGGGTGGAGAGAGATTAAATATAAAACTATTAGTTTTTCTATCCTTTGTCCTTCGTGATGGAATGAAATAAAAAACACTTCAATTATCAGTGAAAGGGGAATCCGAGTTCCGAACCTCCAGGGCCGTACAGATTAAATATAAGATGTCGGAGACAGTTTCCCTCCTCTCTTATTGTGACAACCCAAGACAAGTCTTGTTGGGATGATTTCTTCACGGCTTTACTCTGGGAGACAACTTTACTCCGAGTAGTTTTATTTTTATTAATTAGCTTAAATTGGAGAGGATAAAAGACACTATTAGGAAGAAGAAGAGAAGGAGAATAACAAACAGAAAACAAAGCAACCGACAACAAGAATACATTCCTCCCTCTATAAAATAGTGGACATTTTAACTGAAGAAATGCAGGACAATAATAATAATAAAACATCATGAACTCTCGGTTTATAACGGAAATTTATAATCTTGTGAAATTTCCGGAAGAAGTTTGATTATTTCTTAAAGGGATATGTCCCCCTAAAATCAAATTTTTTTATATACGATTCCCCCCCTGGTCTCCCACCCCCACCGCATCTTTTTTTTTTTTTTAGAAAGCCCCCCAAACTCTACTTACCCTTCCCCCTCTTTCCTCCTGCGCCCGTCTTTCCCTCTTTCACGGACGCGCTGCCGCCGGCAGGCTCACTTCTGTCGTAGGAAAGCGATAGGTAAGTAAAATAGTTAGTGGACGTTCTAAAAATAAAAAATATGCGGTTGGGGCTCGGAGACATGGGGGAAATATTGGATAAAAGGGGTCTTATGCAGGGGGAGTAATAGCGAACGGGAGGGAGAGGGAGGGGAGAAGGCGCACTGCAGTACGCATGGCAATGATCTCTCGGAGGCCCCGGTAGGAGCAGAGTCCTATAATTGGACTCTGCTAGCCTCCTGGTTGGCAATTTTGGACTTTGGTGGGGTGATACAGGAGGAACCATATGGAGCGGGATTGAGGTAAGGATTAAACTACACTACTGGTGTGTGCCATAGTTGGTGGGATTATAGTTTTGGGGGTTGGACATGCCCTTTAAAGGACCATTTTGGTTCTATATTACATGTTACAACATGGAACCCTGGGGTATCTACATGTGTCTACAGTCTATATTACATGTTACAACATGGAACCCTGGGGTAACTATATATGTCTACAGTCTATATTACATGTTACAACATGGAACCCTGGGGTATCTACATGTGTCTACAGTCTATATTACATGTTAAGACATGGAACCCTGGGGTGTCTATATGTGTCTACAGTCTATATTACATGTTACAACATGGAACCATGGGGTATCTACATATGTCTACAGTCTATATTACATGTTACAACATGGAACCCTGGGGTGTCTATATATGTCTACAGTCTATATTACATGTTACAACATGGAACCCCCTGGGGTATCTACATGTGTCTACAGTCTATATTACATGTTACAACATGGAACCCTGGGGTGCCTATATATGTCTACAGTCTATATTACATGTTACAACATGGAACCCTGGGGTATCTATATATGTCTACAGTCTATATTACATGTTACAACATGGAACCCTGGGGTGTCTATATGTGTCTACAGTCTATATTACATGTTACAACATGGAACCCTGGGGTATCTACATGTGTCTGTGTCTACAGTCTATTTAGCATGTTACAAACAGAACCCTGGGGTTCGCTATATCATGTCTACAGTCTATATTACATGTTACACAACATGGAACCCTGGGGTACTAAATATGTCTACATTCTATTTAATGTTTCACATGACCCTGGTTCTAAATGTGTCTACAGTCTTACATGTTACAAACAACTGGAATCCCTGGGGTATCTACATTTCTACGATCTATATTACATTTACAACATGGAACCCTGGGGTAACTATATTTCTACATCTATATTACTTTACACAACACATGGAACCCTGGGGTATCTACTAGTGTCCTACAGTCTATATTACATGTTCAAACATGGAACCGGGTACTATATATGTCTACGATCTATATTACATTTACAACATGGAACCCTGGGGTATCTCCATGTGTCTACATCATATTACATGTTAAACATGAACCCTGGGTACTATATTGTCTACTCTATTTAACATTTCACAACATGGAACCCTGGTGTCATATGGTCTACAGTCTATATTACATGTTACAAAACATGGAACCTGGGGGATCTACATGTGTCTCCAGTCCTATTATTACATTTCAAACATGGAACCCTGGGGTGTCTATATTGTCTACAGTCTATATACATGTTCAACATGGAACCATGGGTATCTACATATGTCTACAGTCTATATTACATGTTACAACATGGAACCCTGGGTGTCTATATGTGCTACAGTCTATATTACATGTTACAACATGGAACCCTGGGGTATCTACATATGTCTCAGTCTATATTACATGTTACAACATGGAACCCTGGTGGTCGTCATAATGTCTACAGTCTATTTACATGTTACAAAACATGGAACCCTGGGTATCTACATTGTTCACAGTCTATATTCATGTTACAACATGGAACCCTGGGGTGCCTATATTGTCTACAGTCTATTATTACATGTTACAACATGGAACCCCTGGGGTATCTATAATGTCTACAGTCTATATTACATGTTCAACATGGAACCCTGGGGTGTCTATATGTGGTCTACAGTCTATATTAATGTTACAACATGGAACCCTGGGGTATTACATTTCCTACAGTCTATATTACATGTTACAAACATGGAACCCTGGGTTCTATATGTGTCTACAGTCTATGATACATGTTACAACATGGAACCATGGGCGGGTATCTACATTGTCTACAGTCTATATTACATTTACAACATGGAACCTGGGGTGTAACTATATATGTCTACAGTCTTATTACATGTTACAACATGGAACCCTGGGGTATCTACATATGTCTACGTCTATATTACATGTTACAGACATGGAACCCTGGGTGTCTACTATGTCCTACAGTCCTCTATTACATGTTACTCACATGGAACCTGGGTATCTATATGTGTCTACAGTCTATATTACAGTTACAAACATGGACCCTGGGGTTCTACAGTTCTACAGTCTATATTACATGTTACAACATGAACCCTGGGTCTACTAATGTGTCTACAGTCTATATTACATGTTACAACATGAACCCTGGGGTATCTACATATGTCTACAGCTATATTACGTTACAAACATGGAACCCTGGGGTCCTTATATGTCTACAGTCTATATTACATGTTACAACATGGAACCCTGGGTATCTACATGTCTACAGTCTATATTACATGTTACAACATGGACCCTGGGGTGTCTACATATGTCTACAGTCTATATTACATGTACAACATGGAACCCTGGGTACTATATATTCTACAGTCTATATTACATGTTAAACATGGAACCCTGGGGTAGCTAATTGTGTCCTACAGTCTATATTCATGTTACAACATGGAACCCTGGGTAATCTATATATGTCTACAGTCTATATTACATGTTACAACATGGAACCCTGGGGTTCTAATGTGTCTCAGTCTTATTACAGTTTACAACATGGAACCCTGGGGTTCTATAATTGTCTACAGTCTATATTACATGTTACAACATGGAACCCTGGGGTGTCTTATGTGTGTCTACAGTCTATATTACATGTTACAACATGAACCATGGGGTTCTCATATGTCACAGTCTATATTCATGTACAACATCAGTGAACCCTGGGGTCTATTATGTCTACAGTCTATATTACATGTTACAACATGGAACCCTGGGGTATCTCATATGTCTACGACTATATTACATGTTACAAACATGAACCCTGGGGTGTCTACATATGTCTACAGTCTATATTACATGTTACAACATGGACCCTGGGGTATCTACATTGTCTACACGTCTATATTACATGTTACAACATGGAACCCTGGGGTGTCTACATATGTCTACAGTCTATATTACATGTTACAACATGGAACCCTGGGGTATCTATCATATGTCTACATCTATATTACATGTTACAACAATGGAACCCTGGGGTGTCTATATGTGTCTACAGTCTATATTACATGTTACACATGGAACCCTGGGGTATCTACATATGTGTCTACAGTCTATATTACTGTTACAACATGGAACCCTGGGTACTATCATATGTCTACAGTCTATATTACATGTTACAACATGGAACCCTGGGGTATCATACTGTCTACAGTCTATATTACATGTTACAAACATTGGAACCCTGGGGTAACTATATATGTCCTACAGTCCTATATTACATTTTATCACAACATGGAACCCTGGGGTAATCTACATGTGTCTACAGTCTATATTACATGTTAAACATGGAACCCTGGGGTGCTATATTGTCTACAGTCTATTTACATGTTACAACATGGAACCCTGGGGTGTTCTCACATGTGTCTACAGTTCTATATTACGATGTACAAACATGGAACCATGGGGTATCTACATATGTCTACAGTCTATATTACATGTTACAACATGGAACCCTGGGGGTGTCTATATTGTCTAAAGTCTATATTACATGTTACAACATAGAACCATGGGGTATCTACATATGTCTACAGTCTATATTACATGTTACAACATGGAACCCTGGGGTGTCTATATATGTCTACAGTCTATATTACATGTTACAACATGGAACCCTGGGGTATCTACATAGGTCTACAGTCTATATACATGTTACAACATGGAACCCTGGGTGTCTACATATGTCTACAGTCTATATTACATGTTACAACATGGAACCCTGGGGTATCTACTGTGTCTACAGTCCTATATTACATGTTACAACATGGAACCCTGGGTGCTATATGTCTACAGTCTATATTACATGTTACAACAACATGGAACCCTGGGTATCTATATATGTCTACAGTCTATATTACATGTTACACACATGGAACCCTGGGGTGTCTATATGTGTCTACATCTATATTACATGTTACAACATGGAACCCTGGGTTATATCTATTGTCTACAGTCTATATTACATGTTACAACATGGAACCCTGGGGTCTATATGTGTCTACGTCTATATTACATTTACAACATGGAACCCTGGGGTATCTACATATGTCTACAGTCTATATACATGTTACAACATGGAACCCTGGGGTTCTATATGTCTACAGTCTATATTACATGTTACACATGGAACCCTGGGGTACTACATATGGTCTACAGTCTATATTACGTTACAAATTACAACATGGAACCCTGGGGTGTCTACATATGTCTACAGTCTATATTACATGTTACAACATGGAACCCTGGGGTACCTACATATGTCTACAGTCTATATTACATGTTACAACATGGAACCCTGGGGTATCTACATATGTCTACAGACTATATTACATGTTACAACATGGAACCCTGGGGTGACCTATATATGTCTACAGTCCATATTACATGTTACAACATGGAACCCTGGGGTATCTACATATGTCTACAGTCTATATTACATGTTACAAACATGGAACCCTGGGGTGTCTACATATGTCCTACAGTCTATATTACATGTTACAACATGGAACCCTGGGGTGTCCTATGTCTACGTCTATATACATGTTACAACTGGAACCCTGGTGCTATAATGTTCTACAGTCTATATTACATTTACAACATGAACCCTGGGGTGCCTATATATGTCTACATCTGTCTTCATGTTTCAACAACATGGAACCCTGGGGCTATATTTGTCTACAGTCCTATATTACATGTTCAATACATGGAACCCTGGGGTGCTTATATGTCTACAGTCTATATTACATGTTACAACATGGAACCCTGGGGTACTACATATGTCTACAGTCTATATTCATGTTACAACATGGAACCCTGGGTGTCTATCACTATGTCTACAGTCTCTATTACATGTTAACATGGAACCCTGGGGTACCTAATATGTCTACAGTCTATATTACATGTTACAACATGGAACCCTGGGGTGCCTATATTGTCTACAGTCCCTGTATATAAAAGACACACATACTGTAATACTCATACTGTTACATCCTTTGTGCTCTGTTTAAAGTGGGAACATTTGGCACTGTGATAATATGTTAGAGTTAATTTAGTGTAACACAGTTCCCCCTTCGTCTTTAATCATAATCCTGACTATGGGATGTCTACCCCACCGTGGGAACATTGCACAGCAAAAACAGAGAGATTTTTAATCTCTCTGCTAACGTAAGCGTTCACAATGTGGTTGGACCAATTACCTACTCCTAACTGATGCTGGAGACAGATTTAATATCTGCCATTGGTTTATTTGTTACAGACCCAGGCACTCTTTCTAAACACATTCCAATGGGAGATTTAAACAGGAAAATCCACGGGGGTGATGGAAATTGCATTATTTAAAATAAATAATATAGAGAATGTGATTATTCAACATCATGTCTAAGGGAAATGCTGAATAGCAAGAATAGACTTTCCTGTTCTAAATGGGATCCAAATAAACATTCCGATGTGGTGGCACTAAAAAATTTAAATTAAATAGTATTCCAGAACACCATCAATTACACGCCACTGCAAATAAAGCTAATTGTTCCCTTCTCAATGCTAATTTGGGATTGCTAGCCTTAAGCAAGTAGAGCAAGTATAAAAAGTAATAATTTACTGAAAAAGTTTAACTATTCCTTTTAAGCATTGATTGAAGAACGGAGGTGAAAGCCATTACTCACCTTCATCTCAGGCCTCTGTACAATTGATTGAAGAACGGAAGGTACAAGGAGACATTACTCTACTTCACCTCTCCGGCTCCTGTACAATTGATTGAAAAACGGTTGTTAAAGGAGCCATTATTTCATTATATTCCAGCTCCTGTACAATTGATGGAAGAATTGGAGGTAAGGAGCCATTATCACCCTTTATTATTCCAGGCTCCTGTCAATTGATGAAAAACGGGAGGTAAAGGAGCCATTACTCACCTTATTCCAGCTCCTGTACAATCGATTGAAGAACGGTAGTTAAAGGAGACATTACTCACCTTCATTTCAGGCTCCTGTACAAATGATTGAAAATAGAGGTAAAGGAGCCTTACTCACCTTCATTCCAGGCTCCTGTACAATTGATTGAAGAACGTTAGTTAAGGGAACATTACTTCACTTCATTCCAGGCTCCTGTACAATTGATTGAAGAACGGAGGTAAAGGAGCCATTACTCACCTTCATTCCAGGCTCTGTACAATTGATTGAGACACGGTAGTTACGTAGACATTACACCTTTCATTCCAGGCTCTTGTACAATTGATTGAAGAACGGGAGGTAAAGGAGCCATTTACTCACCTCATTCCAGGCTCCTGTACAATTGATTGAAAACCGGAGGTAAAGGAGCCATTACTCCCCTCATTCCAGGCTCCTGTACAATTGATTGAAGAACAGGGGTAAAGGGCCATTACTCGCCTTCATTCCAGGCTCCTGTACAATTGATTGAAGAATGGGAGGTAAGGAGCCTTTAACTCTCACCTTCATATTCAGTCTCCTGTACAATAATTGAAGAATAGGGCGTAAGGACCATTACACTTCCTCACCTTCATTCCAGGCTCCTGTACAATTGATTGAAGAACGGGAGGTAAAGGAGCCATTACTCACCTTCATTCCAGGCTCCTGTACAATTGATTGAAGAACGGAGGTAAAGGAGCCTTTACTCACCTCTTTGCAGGCTCCTGTACATTGATTGAAGAACGGTAGTTAAAGGAGCCATTACTCACCTTCATTCCAGGCTCCTGTACAATCGATTGAAGACGGTAGTTAAAGGAGACATTACTCACCTTCATTCCTGGTTCCTGTACATTGATTGAAGAATAGGAAGGAAAGGAGCCATTACTCACCTTCATTCCAGGCTCCTGTACATTGATTGAAGAACGGGGTAAAGGCGCCATGTACTCACCTTCATTCCAGGCTCCTGTACAATTGATTGAAGAACGGTAGTTAATGGAGCCTTATCTACTTCCACCTTCTCCAGGCTCCTGTACAATTGATTGAAGAACGGAGGTAAAGGAGCCATTACTACTCACCTTCATTCCAGGCTCCTGTACAATTGATTGAAGAACAGGTAGTAAAGGAGTCCATTACCTCGCTTCATTCTCCGGCTCCTATACAATTGCATTGAAGAACGGGAGGTAAAGGAGCCTTACTCTACTACTTCTACTTCGCCTTCATTTCCGGCCCCTGTACAATTGATTGAAGAATGGAGGTAAAGAGCCTTTACTCACCTTCATTCAGGCTCCTGTACAAATGATTAAGAATAGGAGTAAGGAGCCATTACTCACCTTCATTCCAGCTTCCTGTACAATTGATTGAAGAACGGGATGTAAAGGAGCCATTACCTCACCTTCATTCCAGGCTCCTGTACAATTGATTGAAGAACGGGAGGTAAGGAGCCTTTACTCCACTTCATTCCAGGCTCCTGTAGCAATTGATTGAAGAACGGGAGGAAAATGAGCCGTTACTCACCTTCATTCCAGGCTCCGTCCATTGATTGAAGACAGGAGGTAAAGGAGCTTTACTCTACTTCTTACCACTTCATTCCAGGCTCCTGTACAATTGATTGAAGAATGGGAGGTAAGGAGCCTTTACTCACCTTCTTTCCAGGCTCCTGTACAATTGATTGAAGAACGTAGTTAAAGAGCCATTCTCTCACCTTCATTCCAGGCTCCTGACAATTGATTGAAGAATGGAGGTAAGGAGCCATTTTCAACCTTCATTCCAGGTTTCCTGTACAATTGATTGAAGAACAGTAGGTAAAGGAGCCATCCTTTCCTCTCCCTTCATTCTCATTGGCTCCTGTACAATTGATTGAAGACGTGTAGATAAAGGAGACATTACCCACCTCATTCCAGGCTCCTGTACAATTGATGAGAGAATGGGAGGTAAAGTAGCCATTATTCACCTTTATTCCAGGCTCCTGTACATTGATTGAAGAACGGGAGGTAAAGGAGCCATTACTCACCTTTATCCCGGCCTCCTGTACAATCGTTGAAGACGAGTTTAAGAGAATTACTCACCTTCATTTCCTGGTTCCTGTACATTGATTGAAAATAGGAAGGAAAGGAGCCATTACTCACCGTCATTCCCAGGCTCCTGTACAAATTGATTGAAGATGGGAGGTAAAGGAGCCTTTACTCACCTTCTTTCCAGGCTCCTGTACAATTTGATTGAAAACGGTAGTTAAAGGAGCCATTACTCACCTTCATTCCAGGCTCCTGTACAATTGATTGAAGAATGGGAGGTAAAGGAGCCATTACTCACCTTCTATTCCAGTGTTCCTGTACAATTGATTGAAGAATGGGAGGTAAAGGGGGCCATTACTCCACCTTCATTCCAGTTCCTGTACCATTGATTGAAGAACGGTAGGAAAGAGCCATTCCTCCCCTTCATTCCAGGCTCCTGTACAATTGATTGAAGAATGGTAGTACGAAGACATTACTCACCTTCATTCCAGGCTCCTGTACAATTGATTGAAGATGGGAGGTAACGGGGCCATTACTCACCTTCATTCCAGGTTCCTGTACATTGATTGAAGAACGGTAGTAAAGGAGCCATTACTCCCCTTCATGTCCAGGCTCCTGTACATTGATTGAAGAACGGTAGGTAAAGGAGCCATTACACTCCCCTTCATTCCAGGCTCCTGTACAATTGATTGAAGAACGGTAGTTAAAGAGACATTACCCTCACCTTCATTTCCAGGCTCCTGTCCAATTGATTGAAGAACGGAGGTAAAGAGCGCTTACTCACCTTTATTCCAGCTCCCTTGTACAATCGATGAAGTAACGGTATTTAAAGGAGACATTACTCACCTCATTCCTGGTTCCTGTACATTGATTGAAGAATAGAAGGAAAGGAGCCATTACTCTCACCTTCATCCAGGCTCCTGTACAATTGATTGAAGAACGGTATGTAAAGGACCATTCCTCCCCTTCATTCATTCCAGCTCCTGTACATTGATTGAAGAACGGTAGTTAACGGAGACATTACTCACCTTCATCCAGGCTCCTGTACATTTATTGAAGAATGGGAGTAAAGGAGCCATTATTCACCTTTATTCCAGGCTCCTGTACAATTGATTGAAGAACGGGAGGTAAAGGAGCATGCTTTACTCCACTTTATTCCAGGCTCCCTGTACAAATCGATTGAAGAACGGTAGTTTAAGAGACATACTCCACCTTCATTCCTGGTTCCTGTACAATTGATTGAAGAATAGGAAGGAAGGAGCCATTAGCACTCACCTTCATTCTCAGGCTCCTGTACAATTGATTGAAGAATGGTAGGTAAAGGACCATTACTCACCTTCATTCCAGGCTCCTGTACAATTGATTGAAGAATGGGAGGTACAGAGCCATACTCCCCTTCATTCCAGGCTCCTGTACATTGATTGAAGAATGGAGGTACAGAGCCATTACTCCCTTCATTCCAGGCTCCTGTACAATTGATTGAAGAACAGAGAGTAAAGGAGCCGTTTACGGTCCACCTTCATTCCAGGCTTTCTGTACAATGTTGATGAGAACGGGAGTTGGGTGGGGGGGAAAGGAACCGTTATACTCACCTTCATTCATGGTCCTGTACATTGATTGAAGAATGTAGTTACAGAAACATTATTCACCTTCATTTAGGCTCCTGTACAATGATTGAAGACACGGTATTAACGAGCATTACTCACCTTCATTCCTGCCTCCATACAATTTATTGAAAATTGAAGTAAAGACCTTACTTACTCACCTTTCATTCCAGGCCCTGTTACAATTGATTGAGAATAGGAGTAAAGGACCATTACTGATACTCACGCTTCTTCCGGCTCCTGTACAATTGATTAAGAACGGTAGGTAAAGGAGCCATTCTGCCCTCATTCCAGGCTCCTGTCAATTGATTGAAGAACGGTAGTTAGGAGACATAACTCACCTTCATTCCAGGCTTCCTGTACAATGTTGAAGAATGGAGTAAAGGAGCCATTACTACTCACCTCATTCCAGGCTGCCTGTACAATTGAATTGAAGAATGGGAGTACAGAGCCTTACTACTACTTCAATCAATTGTACGGAGCCTGGAATGGAAGGGGAGTATGGCTCTGTCCTCCCCATTCTTCATCAATTGTACGGAGCCTGGGATGAAGATGGGAGGTACAGAGCCACTTAACTCCCCTTCACTTCCAGCTCCCTGTAAATTGATTAGTACGCGAGGTAAAGAGCCGTTACTACCACGCTTCATTCCAGGCTCCTGTCAATTGATTGAAGAACGGGAGGTAAAGGAACCGTTTTCTCCCCTTCATTCCAGCTGCTGTACAATCAGTAAAAAAAGGACGATAGTTAAAGGAGCCTTACTCTTACCACGTTCATTCCAGGCTCCTGACAATTGATGAAGAATTGGTATTTTACAGGAGAACTTACTCACGCTTCATTTCAGGCTCCTGTACAATTGATTTGAAGAACAGGGTAAAGGAGCCATTACTCCACCTTCATTCCAGAGCTCCTTGTACAATTTGTGAAGAATGGGAGTAAAGGGCCATTACTACTTTACCACCTTCATATTCCAGTGCTCCTGTACAATTGATAGCAAAGAATGGGAGGTAAAGGACCATTCTCACTTCATCTCCAGGCTCCTGTACAATTGATTGAGAACGGGATGTAAGAAGCCATTACTCCCTTCATTCCCAGGCTCCTGTACATTATGAATAACGGGAAGTAAAGAAGCCAGGGTTGTATAACTTACTCTCCCCGTTCATTCCATGGCTGTCTCTGTGGACAATTGGGATTGAAGAAGGCGGGAGGTAAAGTGAGCCATTTGACTCATCCTTTATTCCAGTTCCTGTAATTGATTGAAGACTGGAGGTAAAGGAGCCCATTACTCACCTTCATTCCAGCTCCTTACAATTGAGTGAAGAACTGGAGTAAAGGAGCCATTACTACTCGCCTTCATTCTTCAGGCTCCCCTGTACCATGATTGAGAACGGGAGGTAAGGAGCCATACTCACCTTCTGTCCATCTCTCGTACAATTGATTGAAGAATGGAAGGTGGACCTATTCGTTTTACCTCCCATTCTTTAAGTCAGTACATTAAAGAAAGTATGTACCGTATGATATGTTATTTTATAGTGTCCACTTGGGTACATCTAACTCTGCATATAAAATACCGAGTTACACCACGGGGATTATGCAATTATAGCAAGATAGAATAAAATTTACATAAATAAAGATCCCTCACTGTCAACATTAGAACACATTCCATTAGAATGACTGCACATAACCATACAGTTTATTGTAATCCTAACATATATCCTATTAATCTACCCACAATGCACCATGTCACAGGACTCTCACTAATGATCCAATCCATTCCCCACTGGTCCTGTTGACATATTGACCTTTGGGCCCAAACATTCACTCTCGTATATTTCTTTATTAGACAAAAACATCCAGGCAAATAGACGTATACACTATTCCACTTGTCTAGACAAATTATTCAGTCACTGCCTGTCTGTTATCCCCCTGTCGGTTATCCTGTCCCCTGTCTGTCAATTTTCTCCCTCCTGTCTGTATGTCCTCTTTATCCCCCCTGTCTGTCTGTCCTTTATTCCCCCTGTTCTGTGCTGCCTGTTTGTCTCTTTATTTATCTACCATCGTCTCAGTCCTCTGTCATTTATCTACCTATATTACTGTTCCGATCTATGGTGATAAGGTAACATTTATTTTTCTATTAATTATATATATAATCTACTCCATTCACCTTGACTCCCCATGAGCCTTTTGCTGTTGCTTGGCTCTAGAAGTCAGGCCACCATTTGTCATCTATGACCTGTACATCAAGAATCGATCTATATAATATTCTGTGAGCCTTGTATACCTATTCCCTATCATCAAAGCCCTGCTGGTGGTAAAACCATCACTGATCTCTCACAACTCCAGAAAACGGTTTTCCAGGTTTGCAGAACATTCTTTAATTATTTACGGTCGTCCATGGCACACGATGTAAATGCTGCAAAGTTTTGAGAGCTTCAGGAAGATTACTGAGTACGTTGAGTGTAAATGAATACAAGGGATGGTTATACTGTCAGGCACGGCTTTTATCTAGACATATAAAATGTATCCTCCAGCTAAAGGATAATGTGTGAGAGACAAAACCAATGTTCTATCTATTGTAGATTTCATGGATCCGGCTGGAGTCAGTCATTGGTGAGGCCATTTATTACCCAAGGTACCTGGATTAAAGAGATGGAACTCTAGCTTGGGAAGCTCTAGGAAAGTTCATGGATTGGTCTACCTGGTCCAATTATAGGGCTGGACAAATCCACAACCATGGTGACAACCCCTACTTCACAAACATAAATCAGAAGTCTAATGAACCTTTTAGACTGATTCCTAACCATTACAGAGTTTATCTTGCCTTGTCCTACTCATTATTCAATTTGATTTTGTCAATGTGACAGAATGAGAAAACCCACTGTTAGGATTGGAGGTTATAGTAGAACATGGCAGTTTAGAGAAAATAATTGGCTGCAGAGTAAACAAAGAACTTTAATTAACCCACTATGATGAAAGAAGAAAGGTGGTTGTAACTGGTGACAGATCCAATGATAATGTGTGTCACCCTGAAATGGTCTCACCATCGTCTTTCCTTCTCCTTTTACACACAACATTTTCCGATCATGGTGGCTGTTCTTTGGAAGGTTCTTGAGTAATGAAACAAATCGGTCCCTTGTTGTGATTAATGGAAATAGATAGCAAGATGGCTAACGTGCGATTTATATATCTTCCCGCCCTCCAAATATAAATGTATCGTGGGTAAAAGACCATTGTATGTCAGTGAAACAGTGCACACAATAAATCAGTGGCGGTAACTCTCCCAAGGGAGCAAGGGGGCCCAATAGCCAAGCATCTCTAAGCCTAGGTACACACACAGTCCAGATTTCTGAAAGATACAGATCTGAATCTGCAAGATCCTGTCCTGCCATCTTTCAAAGATCTGCATACACACAGTCCGCGCGTTCTCCCTAAAACTTTCAAATACTAATACTATACTGTACTTATACTATACTATACTATAACTGTACTATACTATCTATACTAACTATACTATACTATACTATATACTGTACTGTACCTGTACTATAACTGACTATCATACTGTACTAATAACTATATGTACTGTACTACTTACTATACTATACTATACTATACTGTAACTGTACTGTACTATACTGTACTATACTATACTACTATACTAATATATACCTACTACTGTATGTATAGTACTGTACTATACTTACTGTACTATACTCTCCTGTACTTACATACTTACTGTACGTAACTGTACGGTACTATACTAAATAACTATTACTATACGATCTGACTGTACTGTACTAGACTGTACTATACTATACTATACTATACTGTACTGTACTGTACATATACTGTACTATACTATACTGTACTATACTATACTATACTATACCGTACTGCCTTACTATACTGTTACTATAACTATAGTCTGTATATACTATACTAGTATGACGTGTACTGTAGCTGTACTTACTGTCTATAACTGTATCTATACTGTACATAACCTGTACTATACTATACTATATCATACTATCTATACTTACTATATACCTGACTGTACTGTAACTGTACTATACTTACTATACTATACTGTACTGTACTGTACTAGTACTATACTAAACTTGACTATACTATGACTGTATGTACTTTCGTGTCTATCTATACTATACTCAACTATACGTGTACTATAACTATACTAACTGTACTGTACTATACTGTCACTATACATACTACTATACTGTACTGTATGTACTGTACTGATACTGTACTATACTATATACTGTACTATACTATACTATACATACTATCTGTACTGTACTGTACTATACTGTTCTATATACGTATACTGTACTGTACTGTAACTATACTATACTATACTAGTACTATACTATACTATAATGTACTAATACGTATCTAACTATACTATAACTAGTACTATATCTGTGTACTATACTATACTATACTGACTTAAACTTACTGTACATACTATAACTATACGTAACTACATGTAACTGTACTAGTACTTACTATACTATAATACTATACTATACTGACTTCGACTGTATGCTATACGATACTGTCTATACTTACGGTACTACTCCTGCTATACTATACTATACTATACGTACTGTACTGTACTATACTGTACTATAGTTACTATACTATACTATACTATCTATACCTATCTGATATCTATAACTATATACTTACTATACTAACTATACTAACTACTATACTTACTTTACTATACTTACTGTACTTACTACTGTACTACTGTACTACACGTACTGATAACATCGTACTGTACTGTACTGTACGACTGTACTATACTGTACTTACCTGTATACGTGTACTGTACTATACTGTACCTCGTAACTGTACTTACTATACTGTACTATAACTAACTATACTGGTACTGTAAAAGCTATACTAAAGTACTATACTATACTATCTACATAGAAACTATACTAACCATAATAACTAATCATAACTATACTATACGTGTACTATACTATACTGTACTATATTAACTATACTGTACTATACCTAGTACTATAACCTACTATAAACTAATCTAATATACTATAACTATCTGTACTGTAGTGTGGTCTATAAATACGGTATTACTATACTAATATCACATAACTAGTACTATACTAGACTACACTGACTATACTACTCTACTAAGTACTATATTATACATCTGTCTTTAACTGGTACTATACTATATTACTATCTTCTTATACTTACTACCATACTATAATATCTCATATACTATCTTATATACTGGTAGTTGCCATATACTAATACTATACTGTCTATACTATACTATAAACTAATCTAATATACTATACTTTGCACTGTACTGTACTGTACTATACTATACCTATACTATCTTTTTACTTTACTAATCCAAATACAAATTTTATATTAGACCTCTAATGTCTAAGATGCCATAGGATCTAGAGAGTTCCTGTTCATACATAAATCCAAACGTCAGGGAGAAAGGGCCAAAACAGAACAAGATATAGTTTTACCTGGGTTAAACCTCTTGTATAATACTGGTGTATAAGCTGCGTGGTATAATACTCTGTATTATTTTTGCAAAAAAGGACAGATAAATAGTAAATTTTTACCAACATAACGAAAGTTAATTCATGCTAATGACTATAAAATATTTTATTTTTTCCATAAACCTCCTTTATCTGACATTAAGTCGTAATGAACCGGAGAGTGCTGTGTTAATAAATCTCCAGATATAACATACTGCGTATTTCCCAGCCAGTTAAGATCTAACATCCAATTAATTCTAGGGCAACACCTAGAGCATTATCCAATCTCAGGCAAATAACTGCTCTAATATGGCCACAAAGAAAAACTATTTGAATTATCCACTAAATCTTTGTTTGTGTGCAGCTTGTGCTTAAAAGCAATAAAAGCGAAAGTTACTTTTTACAATACGTTTTTTCCCAATATAGGATAATGAAAAGGCTCCTTTCTTACTTTATATTTCATTGCAGCCTGAGGTCCTGAGTTTCGATTCCACACGCCTGGACACATCTGCAAGGAGTTTGTATGTTCTCCCCGGTGCTGTCGTGGGTTTCTCTCCGGGCACGTCCGGTTTCCCCCACATCACAAAGAAGCATACTGATAGGTTGTATGGTGTCAAAGAAATGTGCTTAGATTTTAACTCTTCAGGGCAGGGCTTGATGTGAATGTATACCATAAATTGTAAAGACTACGGAGATGTTGGCCTAGATAAATCCATAATAATAATAATTCTTAACTAGATTGTAAGCGCTTCATGGGCAGTGGGCCTGATGTGAATTTATACATGGACTAGTGTAAAAAGCGGGCTAGGAAGAATGTTGGTGTTTCTATATAAATCCACACATACATAATAATTATTCCTAGATTGTAAGCCTCATCCGGGGCATGGCCTGATGTGAATGGTATACATGGAATGAAAGTGCTACGGAAGATGTTGGCCGCTATATAAATCCACAAATAGATAATTATTAACTATATTGTAATCTTCATGGATGCAGAACCTGGCCTGATGTGACTGTATAAGGTAATTGTAAGAGATCACGGAAGAGTTGGCGCTATACAAAGTCCACAATAATACTATTATTAACTAGATTGTAAGCTCTTCGGGCAGGACCTGATTGATTAGGACATTGTAATTGTAAGCGCTATCGGCAAGATGTTTGCGCTAATAAATCCACACTAATCTAATTATTACTATTGTAAGCTCTTCCGGGGGGCAGGGCCTGATGTAATGTATACTGGAATTGTATACAGTGCTACGAGATGTTGGCGCTATATAAATCCACAATAATGAATATTATTATTAACTAGTATTGTAATCTTTTGTGGGCAGGGCCTGATGTGAATATTATATCATGTTTAAAAGCGCTACGGAAGATGTTTGGCGCTATAAAATCCACAATATAATAATGTATTCAACTAGATTGTAAAGCTCTTCGGGCAGGGCCTGATGTGATGTAACATGTAATTGTAAATCTCTAGCGGGAAGAATGTTGGCCATAGTAAATCCACAATAATATAATATTAACTAGATTGTAAGCCTCTTCCGGGGAGGGGACAGGGCCTGATTGAATGGATACATTTCATTTGTAAGCGCGTACGGAAGATGTTGGCGTCTATATAGAATCCATAAATAATATTATTAACTAGATTGTAAGCTCTTCGGGGCAGGGCCGTGTGGAAGTATACATTGAATTGTACAGTTTCACTAGGAAGATGTTGGTGCTAATATAAATCCACAAATAATAATTATATACTAGATGTAAGCTCTTCGGCAGGTCTGGTGTGAATGTATACATGTTACTGTAAAGCGATCGGAAGACGTTTCTAGGATAGATAAATCCAAATAATAATCTGGTTTTTGAGACACACCTGGAAGTTTTTTTTTTTTTTAAAAGTCTGCTTTGTCGAATGGCACGAAGATTAACTGCAGCTCTTTCTCCTTAGTATACTTATGGTCTCGTCACCTACCAACACCAGAAAATCACGCATAGACTCTACATCAGTCCCCCTCCTGTTAATTTATGTTAAACCCAAACTATTATTTTAATGTATAAAAAGAGAATAATAACCCTAGGTATCGAAATACTCTGGAAATAAAACAATCTAGACGTATTTTTCAATTTTCCCAGCATTTGCTTTATTACACACCTGACAAAACATGGATGGAAACAGTTGTGATAGCGAATGTATCATCATTATTGTTCACTTGCGTTTCACATTATAACATTTCTTCTAACCAATTAATAATGAATGTTTGTACGTGTCTGCAGAATCCGAGCCTGGAATGAAGGGGAGTAATGGCTCTGTACCTCCCATTCTTCAATCAATTGTACAGGAGCCTGGGATGAAGAATGGGAGGTACAGAGCCATTACTCCCCTTCATTCCAGGCTCCTGTACAATTGATTGAGGAACAGGAGGTAAAGGAGCCGTTACTCACCTTCATTCCAGGCTCCTGTACAATTGATTGAAGAACGGGAGGTAAAGGAACCGTTTCTCACCTTCATTCCAGGCTCCTGTACAATCAATTAAAGAACGATAGTTAAAGGAGCCATTACTCACCTTCATTCCAGGCTCCTGTACAATTGATTGAAGAATGGTAGTTACAGGAGACATTACTCACCTTCATTTCAGGCTCCTGTACACATGGCACACGATTAAATGCAAAGTTTGAGAGCTTCAGGAAGATACTGAGACGTTTGAGTGTAAATGAATACAAGGGGATGGTTATACTCTCCAGCTAAAGGATTAATGTTGTAGAGAGACAAACCAAATGTTCTATCTATTGAGATTTCATGGATCCGGTGCTGGAGTCAGTCATTGGTGAGGCCGCTGGAGTCAGTCATTGGTGAGGCCATTTAATTACACAAGGTACTGGATGAAAGAGATGGAACTCTGAGCTTGAGGAACCTAGGAAAGTATCAGCTAATCAGTGCGATTATTTTCGCCCCCTCAATATAAATTATCGTGGGGAAAGACCATTTATTCAGTGGAAACGTGCACACATAAATTCAGTGGCGTAACTCCCAAGGGAGCAGGGGGCCCAAGAGCCAAGCCCATCTTAAGCTAGGTACACACAGTCCAGATTTTCTGAAAGATGACAGATATGATCTGCAAGATCCTGTCTGCCATCTTTCAAAGATCTGCATACACACAGTCCCGAGCGTTCTCCCTATGAAACTTCAAAATACTATACTATATACTGTACTATACTATACTCATTACTATACTGTACTATACTATACTATACTATACATATACACTATACTATACTATATACTATACTGTACTGTACTGTACTATACTGTACTATTACTATACTGTACTATACTATACTGTACTATACTATCTTACTTACTATACTCTACTATACTATATGTTACTGTACTGTACTATTACTGTACTCTATATACTGTATACTATACTATACTATATACTGTACTGAACTATACTGTACTATACTATAACTGTACTATACTATACTGTACTATACTATACTGTACTGTACTGTACTGTACTGTACTATACATATACTATACTATCTATACTATACGGTACTGTACTATACTGTACTATACTATATACATACTATACTGTTACTGTACTGTACTATACCTGTACATCTTTACTATACTACTGTACTATACTATACTATACTATACGGTACTTACTGTACTATACTGTACTATACTGACTACTGATACTATCTATACTATACGTACTGTACTGTACTGTACTGTTACTATACTATATACGACTATACTGTACTATACTATACTATACTATACTAATACTATCACTATTTACTATTATACTTGTACTGTGACTGTAACTGTACGATTACGTACTATACTATACTATACTGTACTATACTATGTACTGTACTGTACTATACTATACTATACTATACTGTACTGTACTGTACTATACTATACTATACTGTACTATACTATGTACTGTACTGTACTGTACTGTACTATACTATACTATACTGTACTATACTATACTATACTGTACTGTACTATACTGTACTATACTATACTATACTATACTGTACTGTACTGTACTATACTGTACTATACTGTACTATACTATACTATACTATACTATACTATACTGTACTATACTATATACTATACTGTACTATACTATACTATACTGTACTATACTATACTATACTGTACTATACTGTACTGTACTGTACTGTACTGTACTGTACTGTACTACACTGTACTATACTATACTATACTGTACTGTACTGTACTGTACTGTACTATACTGTACTGTACTGTACTATACTGTACTATACTATACTATACTGTACTGTACTATACTATACTATACTGTACTATACTATACTATACTGTACTATACTATACTGTACTATACTATACTATACCATACTATAAACTAATCTAATATACTATACTATACTGTACTATACTATACTGTACTATATTATACTATACTGTACTATACTATACTATACCATACTATAAACTAATCTAATATACTATACTATACTGTACTGTAGTGTAGTGTACTATACTATACTATACTGTACTATACTATACTATACTATACACTAATCTAATATACTATACTATACTGTACTGTACTATACTGTACTGTACTATATTATACTATTCTGTACTGTACTATACTATACTATACCATACTATAAACTAATCTAATATACTATATTATACTGTAGTGTACTATACTATACTATACTGTACTATACTATACTATAAACTAATCTAATATACTATACTGCACTGTACTGTACTGTACTATACTATACTATACTATCTTTTTACTTTACTATACCAAATACAATTATTATACTAGACCTCTAATGTCTAAGATGCCATATGGATCTAGAGAGTTGCCTGTTCATAAAAATCCAAAGTCAAGGAGAGAAGGGCCAAAGACAGAACAAAGTATAGTTTACTGGGTAAACTCTTGGTATAATACTGGGTATAAAGCTGCAGTGTGTAAAATACTCTGTATTATTCTGCAAAAAAGGACAGTATAATAAGTAATATTTTACCATAACGAAAGTTAATTCATGCTAATGACTATAAAATATATTTTTTCCATAAAACTCCTTTATCTACATTAAGTACGTAGAGAAACCGGAGAGTGCTGTGTAATAAATCTCCAGATATAAATACTGCGTATTTCCCAGCCAGTAAATCTACACAATTTAATTCTAGGGCACCTAGAGCATTATACAAGCTCAGGCAAATAACTCTCTAATATAGGGCCACAAAGAAAAAAACTATTTGAAATTATCCACTAAAATTCTTTTTAGTTGCAGCTGTGCTTAAAAGACAAGTAAAAGCTGGAAGTTACTTTTACAATAAGTTTTTCCCAATATAAGTATAATGAAAAGGCTCCTTTCTTACCTTTATATTTCATTGCAGCTCTGAGGTCCTGAGTTCGATTCCACCCTTGGACACATCTGCAAGGAGTTTGTATGTTCTCCCCGTGCTTGCGTGGGTTTCCTCCGGGCACTCCGGTTTCCCCCACAATCACAAAGACATACTGATAGGTTGTATGTGTCAAATAAATGTGCTTAGATTGTAAGCTCTTCAGGGCAGGGCTTGATGTGAATGTATACATAGAATTGTAAAGAGCTACGGAAGATGTTGGCACTATATAAATCCATAATAATAATAATTATTAACTAGATTGTAAGCTCTTCATGGGCAGGGCCTGATGTGAATTTATACATGGAATTGTAAAGCGCTACGGAAGATGTTGGTGCTATATAAATCCACAATAATAATAATTATTAACTAGATTGTAAGCTCATCGGGGCAGGGCCTGATGTGAATGTATACATGGAATTGTAAAGTGCTACGGAAGATGTTGGCGCTATATAAATCCACAATAATAATAATTATTAACTAGATTGTAAGCTCTTCATGGGCAGGCCTGATTTGAATGTATACAGTAATTGTAAAGGTACGGAAGATGTTGGCGCTATAAAATCCACAATAATAATAATTATTAACTAGATTGTAAGCTCTTCGGGGCAGGGCCTGATGTGAATGTATACATGTAATTGTAAAGCGCTACGGAAGATGTTGGCGCTATATAAATCCACAATAATAATAATTATTAACTAGATTGTAAGCTCTTCGGGGCAGGGCCTGATGTGAATGTATACATGTAATTGTAAAGTGCTACGGAAGATGTTGGCGCTATATAAATCCACAATAATAATAATTATTAACTAGATTGTTCTTCGGGGCAGGCCTGATGTGAATGTATACATGTAATTGGTAAAGTCGCTACGGAAGATGTTGGCCTATATAAATCCCATAATAAATATTATTAAAGATTGTAAGCTCTTCGGGGCAGGGCCTGATGTGAATGTATACATGTCATTGTAAAGCGCTACGGAAGATGTTGGCGCTATATAAATCCATAATAATAATAATTATTAACTAGATTGTAAGCTCTTCGGGGCAGGGCCGGATGTGAATGTATACATGGAATTGTACAGCACTATGGAAGATGTTGGTGCTATATAAATCCACAATAATAATAATTATTAACTAGATTGTAAGCTCTTCGGGGCAGGGTCTGGTGTGAATGTATACATGTAATTGTAAAGCGATACGGAAGACGTTTATAGGATAAGATAAATCCACAATAATAATCTGGTTTCTGAGACACAGCCTGTAATTTTTTTTTTTTTTTAAAGTCTGCTTGTCGAATGGGCAGCTGAGATTACTGCAGCTCTTTCTCCTTATAGTTACTTATGGTCTCAGTATTCTCACGCATAGACTCTACATCAGTCCCCCTCCTGTTAATTTATGTTAAACCCTAAGACTATTTTAAAATGTATAAAAAGAGAATAATAACCCTAGTTATCGAAATACTCTGGAAAATAACAAATCATAGACGTATTTTTCAATTTTCCAAGCAATTTGCTTTATTACAACTGACAAACATGGATGGAAACAGTTGTGATAGCGAATGTATCAATCATTATGTTCACTTGCTTTTCACATTATACAATTTCTACCAATATAATAATGAATGTTTGTACGTGTCTGCAGGAATCCAGACTGACAAGCCCTTAGGCATACGCACTAGACCTCATCCTGATTGGATGTCAGATAAAAAAAAGTTGTGGCATTCTAATGGCATGTTAGCATGTACATATGGGCATTATATAACTGCTGCTAATGACTTTAAGTAATGCAAAGCCAATATTAATTGTTAAGCGTTGAATAGATTTCAAGCAATATTTCCATTATCGGGATTTGATTTTTGAATTAAAGTGCATGTCCCTGGAATCAAGTATACTGTATATACCTGTCATTGTGAGAAACAGTAGCTCGGATCGTTTGAATTTCAGGACTTCGATAATTCCCGAAAGTTCTAAACTCGAACATTTGATAATCCATGAAAATACGATCGGAAACGCAAAAGTAGTTTCCGATCATATTTTCGAGGATTAGCGAATGTTCGAGGTGATTTTCGAGGATTGTAAAAAATATTCTGAGATCCGTAAATCCAAAAACGGAACGAAACTTAACAGTTTTGGCCATCTCGATTTGCAGTGCCCTATAGTCCTAGCAGGGAGCCTACGTGATGCAGAGTTTACCCAATTCCCATCACTCCCACCATCATAGATGTAAGGACATTTTATCAAGATTTTACTTTATTTTTGTGTCACTTTTTATTGGTTCTCAAATGAACTGGAATAAACCAGAAAATCCAAATGGATTTAAAGAAAAAATCCTTTCCTATAAAAAAGGAATTAGAGGAACATTCCTGCCCAACATCTAACTGAAAGTATAAAATATTACAGTGCTATGAACTGTACACCCTGTCCTATAAGCAAAATATTAATAATCAGATTTAAGAAGGAAAATAAGCATTGGCAAGGAGCTGACCAGTTGACATCACAGATGGTGGGGTTACGGGAGGGAGCCAAGTAAACTGGCTTTCGCCTTTTATTTAGCTGAAATCTGAACAACATCTGTATTTTCTTTACCCAAACATTGAAGCGTGATGCTGTATTGTAGTCAGAGCATCTCCTGGGTGGGCAAAACGTAGAATTTATCAACCCAAACCATCTCTAACTCTAAGAACAAAATGTTTCCCCAATACTTCTCCTGCAGTGTCTGTCCAAAGTTCAGGAGACTGATGAGTAGGAGCTGTCTTCCTGTGTAAAAGGTTTCTGCCTCCTCCCTGTCTTCGGAGAGGACAATGGCATGGGCATGGTATCCCTTTCTGCCCCTCCCTCTCATCCTCAAGATCCCTCCCTGGCTGGCCATCACCCATGCCTGTGATTGGCTGCCTCTCAGCCAATCACTGACGCAGCTGCCGGTCCGGCCCCTGCTTGCAAGTTCTGACAAGCAGGAAGCCAGATCAGAATGCCACGGGAGCGAGGGGTTGTATGTAGAGTTCAGACTCTTTTTTTACAAATCTGACAATGCAGTGGAGGGTGGGCAGGGGAGCCCTACATTATACTAAAAGTTTTTGTTTAGGGTGGAGATACCCTTTAATAACAGTAGACAGTGATATATCCGGCTCTCTGGTGTGATAAGAATGCTGGGACATACTTATATGACTTTTTTTATATTCCAGAATACTTTTTAATTTTAAATACAGGGAACTGCCATGGGTACTAGTTTTGCATTAAGTTATGCAAATATTTTTATGGCCTATTGGAAGACCACATATCTTTATGAAAGCGTTTTATAGGCAACCCTTTTTAATATGGAAAGGACCTTAAAATCTATTATATTATTTTTTTATTGTGGATTAATCTAAATGGAAAAAAAAATTACATTTTACATCTGCACAAAATAAAAAAGAAATCCTATGCCTTGATTTGAGAGTGTATATATCATATAAAATATTTAAATGACTAAGAAGAAATTTCTCTGACAAATATAAATGATGGAATAGAGAGGAAGAATATAGAACCCCCCTATAATGGGTAGCCAGAATACATAATAATGTGCTAGTATACACAATGGAGAAAGAAAATGGGGTAATTGGCTTTTAATAGATATGCATTAAAATCAATATACAAAAGTTAAAAATCATATACCACAGCCAACCCAGAAAGAACAGGGAAAAGAGGGAGAAGACAAGCAGCCTAATATTGTGTCAGCCTAATTTTTTTTATATAGAGTTTATATGAACCCTTTTAGTCTTGGTGGTACTGTTCCTTTAATCCTTAGTATCCATGTGTAAAAATCCTTTCAGGAACACATGCTGGTATGATGTCATGTCATTTGGGGATGTAAAAGGACATCATCAAAGTGTGTCAGATAATGCAACAAATACATGGGAAAGGTTAGTTAAATATAAAGAAGAAAACAATCACTTTAATACTGTATCAGAGGGAGGAAGAAAGAAAAAGAGTTAATGTTATAATATTGGGGATGTTTCTTACTGTTTAGGATGCTTAAGAAACAACTAACAGTCTGTTACTGACTGTTACGGACTGTAACCAAATGTTATTGACTTTTACAACTGTTTCTGACTGTCATTATCTGTTACTGACTGTTTCCAACTATTACTGACTCCTACTGACTTTTTTTGACTGTTATTACGGTTACTTTCTGTTACTGACTGTTTTCAACTGTTACAGACTGTCGTTGACTGTAACTGACTTATTGACTTAACTGACTGTTGTTGACTGTTACTGACTGTTATTGACTGTAACTGATTGTTACTGACTGTTGTTTAATGTTACTGACTGGTATTGACTGTAACTGACTGTTATTGACTGTAGTTGACTGTTACTGACTATTTTTGACTGTTACTGACTGTAACTGACTGTTATGGACTGTTGTTAACTGTTACTGACTGTTATTGACTGTAACTAACTGTTATTGACTGTTGTTGACTGTTACTGTTACCAACTGTTATTGACTGTTGCTGAATGATACTGACTGTCACTTACAGATACTGACGGTCACTGATACTGACGGATACTGACTGTCCCTGTAGACATTTTCCAGTTGATTTAATTTTTTCATTTTTTTTTTTTTAATTCCGAGACAATTGAGAGTCCCAAACAGTCTCTGTCACTTTGTGTTTAGATGTTTGTGTGTTATTTTCTCTCTCTGCCCCTGCAGTAATCTGGTAAATGGGTGGTCTGCGGGTGGGCTCCCCAACCAAGCGCTCTATTGTTCCAGACTGTTGTGTATGTGTAGGAATGCGATAATGTAGGCGGTAATGACAGCTCTCTATAACGGCGTAACAACGCTCCGAGTTCTTTTCATATTAAGCACCCTACAGGATAATTATATATACATTAAATATTCCCTCCGCCATAGAATGTTAACTGCTGCTGTGTAACAACTATTTAACTGCTCAAAATACCTTGTATTAAAGGCAAAGTTCACCTAAATATAATCTAAGATCTACCCTTTATTGTCTAATTTTTAAACACTTGAAGATATCAATAAACAAAAGCCTTACCTTAGCCTATAAAGCACATTAAAAATGTACGTATAGCTTAATTTTACCTTTATTTCATATTTTTCACGTTTTCAACATATTCACCCATTATTGCCAGACAGAAAATCGTGATGCATAAAAATAACGGATGTTTATGTAAAGTTCTGCCTTGACTTTCACAAAAAGACATTTACCCAACAATCATTTTGTCTTTAAGCCAGGACCCCCTAAACCCCAGGATTGCAAGGCATACCTGGCTCCATGATATCCCCGAAGAAAGCAGACCAACAAGTCTGCTGGTCCCTCTTCCTTATACGTTCCTTACCAGGTGTTCATATCACAACCAAGAAATTTAAGTGGTTACATGTGCCATTATTTTATGGTTGTGCGATGCCATAAAGAGCTCATTGAGCTGCCAGAAGGGGGTAGAAATGAGCAGGACTGGCAGACTTAGTGGTGAGTATCATTTTTCAAGAACGCCTGGTAAGTATTGCAATCCTAGGGTTTGGTGTCCTGGTTTAAGGGAACAATTTCAAATAGGAGTAAGAAACTTGGCCTTAGCATATAAAATTATGTTTTAAGGGTGATGTCCCCACTGTTAATTTCTAAATGTGATGATTAAGAGTATTTTACTTCAAATCCTTTTTAACATCCCTTTAAGTCATTAACTATTTAAAAATAGTTTCTTAAAGGAGATGTACAGTGTCTTTCTGCAGTCAATGGGTTGGTGTCTCTTTTCTGTAGCAGGAATAGATTTAGAATGAATGAAATATTGACATAATAGAATAGAAACAGAATGAACCATCAATGTAATTAAACAGAAACTCAATTTAATGATCCTCATTCCTCAGGTCTGTATTATCAGTGATGAGAATATTAATATTATATTATCTATTCAGTAACAACATTCCCCAGCAATGTATTTAGAACTGTCTGGCTCTGCCTTCCATCCATTATTGCTAAAACGTTTACACAGTTTGTGGTCTGTAAATGGTCTACAGAAGAAAACTCTCCTGCCAACCTCCACCAATCGGTTGGGTTTCTCAACAATTTAAAAATGTTTTTTAGAGCTTTTCTATGTATGATTTTTATGATTTTCTAAGGAAAACACAAAAAATCCAGTAAAAATGTTGTGTGTGCCAGGGAAACTATTGATGCTCATGGCACAAGGTAAAACAACTACTTCTCCGTTCTCACTTGTAACTTCTGAGAAACCAGGTGTTATAAAGAGGTCAAGGCAAGACGGACATTGGTGTATATAATCTATTATGAATACGGGTCATTTATCGCCCTGTGTTTGGAGAGAATCATACGGTATTAATACAGGTAATGGGAGTATTAGTGAGAAGCAAAGAATCCTTATGGTATTGGCGGGGACGCATTCTCCATCGCGGTGAAGGAAGGTACTTGGGTTTGTAGGAGTTAAAATAAAAGACAAAATAGATTTAGCAGATGGTTCTTTATTGTAAGAGAGGCGTGAAGCCCTGATAAGGCGAATGTGGTGGTTTGGTGGAGAGAGATTAATATAAAACTATTTATTTTCTATCCCTTTGTCCTTCGGTGATGGAAGTGAAAGAAAAAACACTTAAAATTATCAGTGAAAGGGAATCCGAGTTCCGAACCTCCAGGGCCGTATCAGATTAAACAATATAAGATGTCGGAGACAGTTTTCCTCTCCTTATTGTGGAAACCCAAGACAAGTCTGTGATGGATGATTTCTTCACGGCTTTACTCTGGGAGACGAACTTTACTCCGAGTAGTTTTATTTTTATTAATGAGCTTTAATTGGAGACCCTCCCTATAAAATAGGGGACATTTTACTAAGAATCCAGGACAATAATAATAATAAACATCAGGACTCTCGGTTTATAAGGAAATTTATAATCTTGTGAAATTTCGGAAGAAAGTTTGATTATTCTTAAAGGGTATGTCCACCCTAAAATCAAATTTTTTATATACGATCCCCCCTGGGCTCCCAGCCCCAACCGCATATTTTTTTTTTTTTAGAAAGCCCCCCAAACTCTACTTACCTCCCCTCTTTCCTGCGCCCTCTTTCCCTCTTTCACGGACGCGGCTGCCGGCAGCTCACTTCTGCGTAGGAAAGCGGAGAGGTAAGTAAAAGATTAGGGAGCTTTCTAAAAATAAAAAATATGCGGTTGGGGCTCGGAGACATGGGGGAATATTGTATAAAAGGGGTTTTATGCTAGGGGGAGGGATAGCAGAACGGGAGGGAGAGGGAGGGGGAGAAGGCCTGCAGTACGCATGGCAATGATCTCTCGGAGGCCAGGTAGGAGGCAGAGTCCTATATGGACTCTGCTATCCTCCTGGTGGGCAGTTTTTGGGACTTTGGGGGGGGGACTACAGGAGAACCATATGGAGCTGGGATGTGAGGTAAGGATTAAACTACACTACATGGTGGGGCCAGTAGTTGGGGGGATTATAGTTTTGGGGGTGGACATGCCCTTTAAAGGACCCAGTTGGTAGGCGAAGTTACTAAACAAACAGCAATATCTCAGTCTAAACAGACATGGCATCTATGAATATATGTGTAAACCAGTGGCGTAGATTGTGACGGAAATTCCAGGCATATGCCCTGGGTGTAATTCCCGGTGCCCTTAATTTCACCTAAGATTTCGCCAGAAAAGGCTTCTCTGTCTTTATTGTTTAGTAAAATACAGAATATTGTCCATCCCTATAGTTAACCTTCTGGTCATCCTAGCGAACCTTCTGTTAGGATACTCTGTGAGGATGGTCTGCAAATTAACAATGTCTGTACTCTATCAGTCCCAGAAAGACCATATGATTCAATTATTTTCTGACAGCGCCCTCTAGCATTTTAATTGTGTAATAGAACATCCCAGGTCCAATTTGAGATTTACCCCAGGCACAAATCCGGTTTTAAATACCAGAAGCCACATTAACCCAGAGCGAATGCGGCTCCGGGTAAATGAGGCCCCTGGTGAGGTCCTTTACCATACTTGTTACCCAGTTTGGATTAAATGAAGTTATTAAAGCTGTGTACACACATAAACAATAAAGAGATGATTCTGTGTATGGCGCAAACAAACGTTCTCCGACAGCCTCTATAATTTATATACTATACTTTATATACTATACTGTATTTACCATACTGTATTTACCATACTGTATATACTATACTGTATTTACCATACTGTATATACTATACTTTATATACTATACTGTATTTACCATACTGTATATACTATACTTTATATACTATACTGTATTTACCATACTTTATATACTATACTGTATTTACCATACTTTATATACTATACTTTATATACTATACTGTATTTACCATACTTTATATACTAGACTGTATATACTATACTGTATTTACCATGTTTTATATACTAAACTTTATATACTATACTGTATTTACCATACTTTATACATATCTTTATATACTATACTGTGTTTACCATACTTTATATACTAGACTTTATATACTATACTGTATTAACCATACTTTATATACTGTACTTTCTATACTATACTTTATATACTGTACTTTATGTATTATAATTTATATACTATACTTTATAATATAAATAATAATAATATATTATACTTTATATACTGTACTTCATATACTATACTTTATATACTAAACTTTATATACTATACTTTATATACTGTACTTTATACACTATACTTTATATACTATACTTTATATACTATACTTACTATACTTTATATACTGTACTTTATATTTTATAATTTATATACTGTACTTTATATATTATAATTTATATACTATACTTTATAATATAAATAATAATATACTATACTTTATATACTATACTTTATATATTATTATTTATATACCGTACTTTATATATTATAATTTATATACTATACTTTATAATATAAATAGTAATAATATACTATACTTTATATACTATACTTCATATAGAGAGAATGCTCGGAGTTGGGACTGTGTGTGGCCAGATCTTTGAAAGATGACAGACAGAATCTTCAGATTGGTACCCAGCTTAATATTCTTTCATGCATTAGAATTCCAATGTCCAATTGTGATATTTAAAGGGGTCTACCGCTTTATTACTATCTTAGGGACTTTCAAGGGAAACTTCTAAACAGCAAATAGGAAAAGAGAAAGATATAAACTGAACGAGACCAGCCGAGCTCAAAACATGTTTCCATTAATTAGGAAATGGAAGAGAATCTCGAAGGGTCTGTGAGTTTTAGAAGAAGAGAATCACTTAGCGATGTTACTCAGGACCTAACGTTCTTAAGTTGCCATAGTTACTGCTTCTCGGGATGCAAACTCGCCCGGTCACTGCCAAGGATGGAACAAACAGTGATTAGTTACACAGGTGGTTGCTGGGAGGTCAGGAATAGTGACAGAGTTGGAAGGACGGAAAATTATTATTATTATGGGTTTATTTTTAAAATGTTTTCTTACTAAAAATATCTACTCTATTATTCTCTGTATGGTTGCCATGGAGAAGCATCAGTATGTGTTAATACCTGTGTGTGTGGGGGGTATGTTTTTGTACTTATACATATATTTTATTATCAAAGTTTTTCTGTTTTGAATCAGTTACAATGAAAAGGACAGGGATATAGGCCTGGTAATTCCTACCTCCGAATATTGTTTCTGTGAGGAGCACCAGCCCAAAGAAAACTGATTCTGCCAGTCTTCCTCCTGGCTTCAGCACTATCTTTAATACAGGAATAGTCCAGGACTAACCTGGCAAATGAAAATTGTTTGTGCTGTAGCTCCTCAATAAAATAATATTGGGAGGTTGGACTGATCAATCCTACTTCCTTGCCCCAGGTACATTTAGTACAGCTGTCCTGGTGTTACAGGATGATCACTTCTAGAGTAAAAGGTTTTCTATGATCATTCCCAGACCCGTAATCAATAACTGTCATCACAGTGTCTAGTGACTTGGTTCTTTCAAAGGACCAATAAAAATGCCATTCCACCCTGGAAACAGTCCCCAGTGTTTATATTAGGGTTAGTGTGGGGCAGGTATCTGGAATTCTCTATCCAGCAAAAAGCAAGGTCCTAAGCACATCCAAACCTCAGGGTGACTCCAAAGGGAGACTTTGGTCTAGGAATTTCCCCATTAATGTAATTACTTTGAAAAGCATTTTGTTCATTTTTATTTCAGCCAGTGCCCTGGAAAGAGATGAATGAAGAGTGATCATTATGTATTAACTTTAATAGACTCCTTCACCGTAATGGACATTAACCGGAGCCAAATTCAACCGCATGTAGATTTATATCTCCGGGTTACGGGTCACATAATAAAAAAGGAAACTTGTAAATCACTGCCTACCCTTTAACATGGACACAGAGAAGTCTAATCTACTGATTACACCGTGTCCCCAGAGGGACATTGGGAGAATAGAAAGTGTTTGTCTCAGTTTAAAGTTTTCAGCAAAGTTCATCCAATTCTTAACAGGATCATAAATATTCTATAAACTAAAAAACAGAAGAAAAAAAAACCCTGTCCAACAGACACATTTACTTTTAAGAAGAACTATCATTTAAACAAATTTAGCAACTCAGAAAGTGCTGATTATGACAAATTATCTAATGGAACAGCTACTCACTATTTCCCTTCGATTAGGCGGACTGAGCATGTCTGTCCCAGAGGGTAAAATGGTGGTGAGGAAGTAAAGGTATTTTCTATTTCATTCAGGTATATGATTGGTTAGGGATTGCTAAGAAGGGCAAGTTATATGTTATATTAATCAGTGGTTTCCAGGCTATAAATCAGGATAAAATGACAAATTAAAATAATGATTAATAAGATCATGTATAATTATCCACTTCTGTTTATGTTCAATAAAGTTATTAAATTTATCTTATCAAGATGCTTCTCACGAAGTACATTGAATCACCAGCCGTCGACAAGCAGTAATATAATAAACATTTTGCACAATGGGAAATAATCCAAGAAAGCAATTTGCTACTGTGGAAATTATCGTTTTAACAGAAAAGCATTTGGAAACCATCATGAAAATAACACTCTGTGTTGTATTATTCATTTCCCCTTTAACAGACCCCTGTGATGTGCTGTTAATCAGACTGTGTCAATATAAATTGGTGTAGAGTGGAATTTAATATTTTATATACCAGTGGGATTGTGTTGTTTCCCCTCCTCCCCCTTTCTATTTTCTTAAAGGTGCCAGTACAGAGGAAATTGATGGAGACGAGAGAAGATCGTTGGCATATTCATTAAGTTGATGATCTATTAATTGGCTTGTTTCTTGCACCAGATAAGTGAGAAACTTTGATTATTTTTGTATCTTTTTGGGGCAGAAATAATTGTTTACTTCTCCTCCAAAAAAAAAAAAAGCAGTGGTAGGGTTCACTGTGACGTTTTTTGTGATTAGAGATTATTATCTACATTACATTACCAGGAATAGCCCTGTAGATCCTGAAAAAATCAGCGTGGCAGCACCACAAAACTTATCACTGAATCCTCAGCATGTTTTAAATATAACACCCAAGGGAAATTGCCCCTAATAAAAATGTAGTAGATTTCCTTCCTGCTATAAAGTAACAATAAAAACCCATATGTTTTAATAAAATGTTTTTGCTTAAACCTCTTTGAACTTAAAATGGAACCAACTGTTTTTAATTATTTCTTAAATTCATTTTATATAATTAAACTTTACATTAGATTTTAGGAATGTTCTATTCAAATCTGAATGTATTCTGGGTTAATTACAATGTGATTTCGTTATGGCGATAAGATCAGACAGATGGCCGAGCGCCATGGTGATGAATTTATTTCAGAGAGACGGACAGTTATGGTCAATAACATCCCTGTAGGTCCTGCGGAGAAGCCGTAATCGGAAAGTGCGAAAGACTTCATTTGATTAACTAGAATATAAGGGAAGATGATTTGTCAGAGGTTTGGGTAATGGAAGGGAGTTTAATGTCCATTAATCAGCCTCTGTCAGAGGCAGGAGAGAGGGAACAAGATGGCAAGTCAACAATAAAGTTATCAAGGAGCTTGTGTGGATTTGGAAAGATCAGTGATAACCAGAGGGGGATTAGATACAATGTAACACAACATCCACAACATCAGGGGCCCAGAAACAGAATTACATTGTAGCAATGCAGGGCCCCAGTCACAACTCTCATCCACAACATCGGGGGCCCAGACACAGAATTACATTGTAGCAATGCAGGGCCACAGTCACAGCTCTCGTATAATAACAGGAGACTAATCCCCCCTATGAACCAGACCAAGACTGTATTACAAACCTGGAGGTATAACAATTATTTTTAGAAGGAGGTAAAAGGAAAATCTATTTAATGGAATAAAATTTCAAAGAAACAAGGAAAGATTTATTTGCTGTGACCATAAAGGGATCTGAAAATCGCTCATGTGGCTTATTAGCCAGAAGGGCATGCAAAACAAAATTCTATGAAGAAACATTGCCACGAATAATCTCCAGCATTTTGCCTCATTGCTGTCTGTAGAGGATGCTGGGACATGTAGTACTGAAAGAGAATTTTAGAATTTGAATCCTATGTATCTATTATTATCATTATCTATCAGGATAGGTACTATTTCTAGTTCGGTCTGTTTAAAGGGAATATGGGGTCAGAGTTCGTCTGTGTATCTACGGATATTTTGGTGTTTAATTTCCCCAATGCTGAGTAGTTCATTTGGATAACTGGTAATGTAGACGACTCGGTTTTCACCAGAGGTAATAGGAAATTCATTGCATCGTGGTCCATGAGTTAGGTTGGGATTTTCAATGATGTTATTGCTATAAAACAATTCAAACAGTTCTCCAATCATGTTCCATTGTCACTTAAGGAAATAGCTTTTGGGTACTGAGAGAACAAGTTGAAATCTCAATATATTCGTCCTTACCGAGCAAATCAAAGTCTTAGTCCTTAACGCTTCTCCCTCAACTGCAAATGGGGTTTTCTTGAAATATCGATACCATTTGGCTCCTTTAGTGCTGGATAAAATATAGGAAAATATTTCTATTGGGATAAATCAGGGTTAGTTATAATATTTTAATGATATAAAGATATAATATTTTGTACTAAGGGGGAAATGCAACATTGGCTAAATCAGTGTAAAACCTATGTTACCCAATGTAGCTAGCTAATGCCTTACCTGACCCTGATCTTGCAAAGGGATTAGTGCATCTTGGGGAGGTAAGAAGTGGGGCTTTAGCATATTGCTTGGCTCTGTTAGTATTTTAAATAGACAGAAAATCCCAAAATAAAAAGATCCCAGCTGCCATATTAACATAATGATGTCATCATTGGCTCTTGTGCAGTACGGAAAGTAATGAAATAAACTAATATCCATTATAAAGAATAGTCATGTTGGAATTGTATAAAAGCCAAGCAGTAATTCATGGTACATAGTGTGGATACAATTCTGTGATTCCCAAGTTTTATTTACTAGTTTAGAAAGTGAATTTTAGCGAGAATTGTTACAAACAGAGGATGTTCTGTACAGACAATAGCACCAATTACTAGAACAATCTGCTGCTGGTTCACATTCTGTCCCCCTGCAGACACAGAGACGGAATAAAACACACTTCCCCCCAAACTACAGTAATTCCAAATACACAAACTTCATGGGGGTTCAGGTGTAAAATGGGAAGTTTTACCGGAGGAAATAGACATGGACGCGGCCAGTGATTGTGTCTCCAACTTAAATATCCTCCTTTTATTTCCCATATTACCAAATATTACCTTTAACACTCATGAAATGATGTCATAGGAAGGTAAATAAATAATGACATCACCCAATGTTGATTTACTGTTTATAGAGCGAGTGGGGAGTGTAAGGATTGAACTTCTCTATTAATAAATGGGGTGAGAACTGTGAATGTCAATTCAGAGTGGAATCTGTTTAAATGAGATTTTCACAATAAAACACTTTCCTCAGCCCAGAAACTGACAAATAAAGCAGTGTCACGTCTATGAAATTCCTACCTAAAGATAAACCTGTTCAAAATCAATAAAATCTCCCTCTACGCAAAGCCCCTCCCCCTTTCACTTGTAATTTTATTTCCCCCTCCCATTTAGCACAGAGAGATACAAAGTGTCTGGCTGTAGGATTTGATTCCCTCTGGGAGAATCACACTGAGCATGCCCGATATCAGTGAGCTATGGGAGGGGCATTAACTGCAGGGATTTCTGGACTGATTAAATGTGATCTTTCATTAGGAACATTAAATATGTTTTAGGTTGGAGTTTCCTTTAAGCAGTAAGAACCATAACAGATTTCTAGCTGAGGATTATGGGATATTTAATAACATTTTATCCTAGTTCTAAAAGCTAAATATCCATCAAACAGTAAATCTTTTTCATTCCTTTTTAAATGACCTTTTTATGGCTAATGGAAAGTTTCCTTTGGATATAATTATCCTTTCCAGACCTCGCATAGTTTATAGGATTGTGATAGGATGAACTGAGACCAGAACTGAATAGATAGAGAGGGAGATTCATACGTGTAATTGGGACCAATCAGGTCACTAATCAGGGAACAAAATGGCCCTTTAGTGAACTTATTACCCAGACGCATCTGCAAGGGACAGAGGGAACCAATGATAAGAAGAGGGACATTGGCCCAATAGAGTCATTGGATTGTGTAAAGTTTAAATGGAGGGAAAATGCAATGAAAGTCATTTCACATTGTTATTTAATGGCCAGTGAAATAGTCAATACAGAATAAGGTATCGATCGCTCACTTCCAAGACAATAACCAATGAAGGATGAGGATTATATGGGGCATTGTGAGTTATGGAGACGGATTGTAATCAATAGTGATGCAAAACGTTGCACAATCTCGTCCGTTACACAATTCAGAATGTGAGCTGGTAACATGTGAAACAATATAATGACAATTCAATATAAAACAATATTTCCTCATTTTCTGTTTGAATTGTAGATTTTAGAGCAAATGTATTACATTTCCTTTAGATTAATCATAAGAAAAATCTGTAGCCCTAAAATACAAAACACAGCTCTAAACTAATAAGTATATAGAGATATAATGTGGGTTCTGAGGGTTTCGAAGTCCCCACAAAAACTACGAAACCCACGAATTTCATGAAAACCGAATTTTCGAATTTTTAATTTTATCGAAAACGAAAGTAGATAATTATCGAAAATTGAAAGTAGATAATTATCGAAAATGAAGTAGATAATTACGAAAATTGAAAGTACATAATTACCGAAAATTGAAAGTAGCCGATTTTCGAAAATCTAAACTTGTACTTTCGAACTTGAAAATTCAAAAAGGAAAATAAACAGTTTTGAACATCTCTAATAGATATTATATAGTATAGTATTAGTAATATATATTATATTATAGTATAGTATTAGTATAGTATAGTATAGTATTTGAGGTTGAATAAAGACATACGTCCATCCAGTCCAACCCATCTAGCAATATCCTCATTTCCTGCCAACTGTTGATCCAGAGGAAGGCAAAAAAAACCCACCAAATTTATGAAGGGGGGAAAAATTTCTTCCTGACTCCAAGTGGCAATCGGAAATTTCCCTGGAAATATATATATATACTGTATAGTAGAGTAGTATATAGTATAGTATAGTAATATATAGTACAGTATAGAATAGTATTTGAGGTTGAATAAAGACATACGTCCATTCAGTTCAACCTACTCAGAATACCCATATTTCCTGCCTAACTGTTGATGCAGAGGGGAAAAAAAACAGAATAAAGTGGAAAAAAATCCTTCCTGACTCCTAGTGGCAATAAAAAATAACCCTGGCTCAACAACTGATGTATGCAAAATTCTTTGTTTTTAGAAACTCATCCAATGAACCTGCCATAACAACGTCCACTGGAAGACAGTTCCATAGCTTTACCGTTCTCACAGTGACAAACCCTTTCCCAACTCTACTTTATGTATCAATACCAGTAACTTGTTACATTTTGTTTGTAGAAACTCATCCAGCTTTTTATTAAACTGACCAATGACCTGCCATAACAACGTCCACTGGAAGACAGTTCCATAGCTTTACCGTTCTCACAGTGACAAAACCCTTTCCCAACTCTACTTTATGTATATACCAGTAACTTGTAACATTCCTTGTTTGTAGAAAACTCATCCAGCTTTTTATAAAACTGACCATGAACCTGCCATAACAAAGTCCACTGGTAGACAGTTCCATAGCTTTACCGTTCTCACAGTGAAAAACCCTTTCCCAACTCTCATTTATGTATCAATACCAGTAACTTGTAACATTCCTTGTTTGTAGAAACTCATCTAGCTTTTTATTAAACTGACCAATGAACCTGCCATAACAACGTCCACTGGAAGACAGTTCCATAGTTACGTTCTCACAGTGACAAACCCTTTCCCAACTCTACTTTATGTATCAATACCAGTAACTTGTAACATTCCTTGTTTGTAGAAACTCATCCAGCTTTTTATTAAACTGACCAATGAACCTGCCAAACAAAGTCCACTGGAAGACAGTTCCATAGTTTACCGTTCTCACAGTGACAAACCCTTTCCCAACTCTACTTTATGTATCAATACCAGTAACTTGTAACATTCCTTGTTTGTAGAAACTCATCCAGCTTTTTATTAACTGACCAATGAACCTGCCATAACAACGTCCACTGGAAGACAGTTCCATAGCTTTACCGTTCTCACAGTGAAAAAACCTTTCCCAACTTGAAGCCTAAACCTTTTTCTTCAAGTCTTAAGGGATGTCCTCGTGTCCTCTGACATGTTCTATTGGTGAACAATGCCCCAGATAGTTTATTGTATGTCATTTATACATAGGTGCCTACGTGGTGATAATTTCAAAGTAATTTCTAAGCAAAAACTCAACTGTTTGAGAAAAAAATCTTTTACTACAGAAAACTCTCCAGACTTTCTCTTTTTTTGATGACTAGAGTTTTAAATTCTCTGTAAGATTAGTTATGGATTTAAAAAACAGTTATATAAAAGTTTATAATTTTGTCTGAATAAAAAAAATAACATCTGGTGTCCAATATTAAGAATTTTAGAATATAAAGGTGTTCAACACAGCAAATGACTTTCTCTTTTAAATGTTCTGTTCATTTATTTGGCAAAATGGAGCTACTTAGTGGTTTAGGGATAAACAGCCATTGTGTATATCCATTAAATCAACCTGATGATATTTTTGTTGATGTAGACAATGAATTAAAGTCTATTATGTACGTTTTATCTGTAAACAATCATAATCAATGAACAGCAATGACAGTCCTACCTATTTAATACAAAGAAATAAGCAGAAATATGGCAATTCATTTTATTCCCTTATAAGGTCTCCGGCCTCTGATTTCCCACTAATCTCTAGAGATGCAGAAAATGGAAAATTAGTTTCTATCCCAAATATTTTGCCACATGTTTACTCCTATGTTAATGCAACATTAAGGCCTTATGTAATGAAGCTTCACTATAACCAAGGTGAGAATAGTGATGAGAGGAGGACGTCTGAATTCATCTTTGATCCCTTATTCAGCCCCGTGTATCTATCACATGAATAACAATATGAAGTGAGGTTGGTTGCACAGTCCATGAAAAGGCCACATTGATTTAAATGCCTCATCTGAACCCATTCCCCATTCCAATGGACATCATCTGACCTGTGTACAATCTCCTTTCTTCGTTACCTCTATCCATTCTTGAAGGAACCATAAAACCTGATAAATATTTCCATCTATTTAATTAACAATCCAATTGTGCATTTTAGCATTTTCCATTGAGCAGTTAAATAACTGAGATGCTGCTGGATAGATTAATAGTTAAAGTTTGTGTTTATTACTGTGGTACAGGGAGAGCTAATCTACGGGGAACTACATATCGTTATTGGATACATAGATGTTCTTTTATCATCAGAAAAAATATATTTATAAAAATAGGATTCTGCATGTAAATTACATTATTCCTATAATAGTTGATTGATGAAACCGACACAACAAGGTTTCTGCAAATTAGCCTGAGCTCGGGTATTAACCTCATTGAATATAGGAACTATTACAAGGCTCTTCCAAACACGACTTAACAGAAGACATTCACTCCGTCAAGATCAACTGCGTTCTTGGCACCTGAGTCAAACTTTGGAGGCGCTAATAGCATTTGGCAAGGTGGGTGTGGCTTCCGGTTATGGGTGTGGCTTCTAGTTGTGGGTGGGGCTGCTGGTTGTGGGAGTGGTTTCTAGTTGTGGGTGTGGCTTCTGGTGGTGGGTGGGGCTTTCTAGTTGTGGTGTGGCTTCTGGTGGGGTGGGTGTGGCTAAATAGTTGTAATTTCAAACATTACAAGGAGTGGGGGAGCGCGGTAGGTGAATGATGGTACATAGGCAGATAGAGAGGATGGATACACATGTGTGATCACAGCCCCCTGTAAAACACGTGTGTATGAAGCTTTAGGAAACTAGACTTACATCTGATTTCTGGAATAAATGGTAATTAATTATATCTAATAAAAAGCCTCTTAAAGGTATAGCATTTTTTAAAGGCTACCTGGAAATGAAGGTGGGTTCACACAGTACCAATTATCAAAGATCAAAGATTCTGTGTAACATCGACAGAAACATTGACTCCCATGACAGATAGGAGGTCACAGTCACAATCATTTCCCTATATAAAGTATATGGAGATATGGCCGACTCCCTATAACTTAAGCCGGGGGGGTGAACTGACCAGGAAATTTTCCAGTCAGTGACCTCAGATTAACTGACCGTTAATGTTAACCGTACACACATTAGCGATGATTGGATTGGCCCCCCTATCGCTAGTATGGGTACCCAGCTTTACACGAACCCTCCCCTTTGTTTAAAGTCCTGGATATGAAGAGTGACAGTGTGAGAATGGGAAAAAATGACAATTCATTTAATCAGCACACGAAATTATAGAAAGAAAATCCCTGCACCAATAATACATACACATACTTGTTCATTACAATTTCTATTGGACTAATAGGAACATTAAAGGAAAATAAAGGAAATGAGCAGTAAAAATAAATATTATTTTAAACCTTCCTTACACAGAGCTGAACTATGAATGTAATGTATGTATGTATTAATTAAACCACAGAGCGACACCTATAGTATAAAAGTGGTATAACAGCCGTGACGCACTAGGATTGTAGTTAATTAAACAGAGCGACACCTACAGTATAAAAGTGGTATAACAGCCGTGACACACTAGGATTGTAGTTAATAAACAGAGCGACACCTACAGTATAAAAGTGGTATAACAGCCATAACACACTAGGATTGTAGTTAATTAAACAGAGTGACACTACAGTATAAAAGTGATATAACAGCCATGACACACTAGGATTGTAGTTAATTAAACTAGTGACACTACAGTATAAAAGTGGTTAACAGCCATGACCACAAGGATTGTATTAATTAAACATAGTGACACCTACAGTATAAAGTGTATAACAGCATGGCACACTAGGATTGTGTTAATTAAACAGAGTGACACCTACAGTTAAAAGTGGTATAACAGCATGACACACTAGGATTGTAGTTTAAAAACAGAGCGACACCTACAGTATAAAAGTGGTATAACAGCCATGACACACTAGGATTGTAGTTAATTAAACAGAGTGACACCTACAGTATAAAAGTGGTGTATACAGCATGACACACTAGGATTGTAGTAATTAAACAGGGCGACACCTACAGTATAAAAGTGGTATAACAGCCATGACACATAGGATGTAGTTAACAGAGTGAACACTACAGTATAAGTGGTATAACAGCCATGACACACAGGATTGTAGTTAATTAACATAGTGACACCTACAGTATAAAAGGTTATAACAGCCATGACCACACTAGGATTGTAGTTAATTAAACTAGCGACACCTACAGTATAAAAGTGATATAACAGCCATGACACTAGGATTGTAGTTATTAAACAGAGTGACACCTACAGTATAAAAGTGGTAAACAGCATGACACACTAGGATTGTAGTTAAACAGAGTGACACCTACAGTATAAAAGTGGTATAACAGCCATGACACACTAGGATTGTAGTTAAACAGAGCGACACCTACAGTATAAAAGTGGTATAACAGCCATGACACATAGGATTGTAGTTAATTAAACAGAGCGACACCTACAGTATAAAGTGATATAACACCCATGATCACTAGGATTTGAGTTAATTAAACATAGTGACACCTACAGTATAAAAGTGGTATAACAGCCATGACACACTAGGATTGTAGTTAATTAAACAGAGTGGACACCTACAGTATAAAAGTGGTATAACAGCCGTGACACACTAGGATGTAGTTAATTAAACAGAGAGACACCTACAGTATAAAAGTGAATAACAGCCATGACACACTAGGATTGTAGTTAATTAAACAGAGTGACACCACAGTATAAATGGTTATAACAGCCATGACACACTAGGATTGTAGTTAATTAAACAGAGCGACACCTATAGTAAAAAGTGGTTAACAGCCATGACACACTAGGATTGTAGTAATTAAACAGAGTGCACCTACAGTATAAAAGTGGATATAACAGCCATGACACACTAGGATTGTAGTTAATTAAACAGAGGGACACCTACAGTAGAAAAGTGGTTATAAAAGCCATGACACACTAGGATTGTAGTTAATTAAACAGAGTGACACCTACAGTATAAAAGTGATATAACAGCCATGACACACTAGGATTGTAGTTAATAAAAAAGGCGACACCTAAGTATAAAAGTGGTATAAACAGCCGTGACAACACTAGGATTGTAGTTAATTAAACAGAGTGACACCTACAGTATAAAAAGTGGTTATAACAGCCAGACACACTAGGATTGTAGTTAATTAAACATAGCGACACCTACAGTATAAAAGTGATATAACAGCCATGACACACTAGAGATGTAGTTAATTAAACAGAGCGACACCTCACGTATAAAAGTGGTTATACAGCATGACACACTAGGATTGAGTTAATTAAACAGAGCGACACCTACAGATAAAAGTGGTATAACAGCCATGACACACTAGGATGTAGTTATTAAACAGGGGACACCTACAGTATAAAAGTGATATAACAGCCGTGACACACTAGGATTGTAGTTAATAAAAACAGGGACACCTACAGTATAAAGTGATATAACAGCCGTGACACACTAGGATTGTAGTTAATTAAACAGAGCGACACCTACAGTAAAAGTGGTATAACAGCCATGACACACTAGGATTGTAGTTAAGTAAACAGAGTGAAACCTACAGTATAAAAGTGGTATAACAGGCATGACCACACCAGGATTGTAGTTAAGTAAACAGAGTGACACCTACAGTATAAAAGTGGTAAAACAGGCAGACACACTAGGATTGTAGTTAATTTAAACAGGGACACCTACAGTATAAAGTGGTATACACCCATGACACACTAGGATTGTAGTTAAACAGAGCGACACCTACAGTATAAAAGTGGTTTATAACACCATGACACACTAGGATTTAGTTAATTAAACCGAGAGACACTACAGTATAAAAGTGGTATAACAGCCATGGCACACTAGGATTGTAGTTAATTAAACATAGTGACAACAGTATAAAAGTGGTATAACAGCCATGACACACAGGATTGTAGTTAATTAAACATATGACACCTACAGTATAAAAGTGATTAACAGCCATGACACACTAGGATTGTAGTTAAGTAAACAGAGGGACACCTACAGTATAAAAGTGATATACAGCCGTGACACACTAGGATTGTAGTTAAACAGAGTGACACCTACAGTATAAAAGTGGTATAACAGCCATGACACACTAGGATTGTAGTTAATTAAACAGAGGGACACCTACAGTATAAAAGTGATATAACAGCCATGACACACTAGGATTGTAGTTAATTAAACAGAGCGACACCTACAGTATAAAAGTGGTATAAACAGCCATGACACACTAGGATTGTAGTTAAGTAACAGAGTGACACCTACAGTATAAAAGTGGTATAACAGGCATGACCACTAGGATGTAGTTAAGTAAAAGAGTGACACCACAGTATAAAATGGTATAACAGGCATGACACACTAGGATTGTAGTTAATTAAACAGAGTGACACCTACAGTATAAAAGTGGTATAACACCCATGACACACTAGGATTGTAGTTAAACAGAGCGACACCTACAGTATAAAAGTGGTATAACACCAGACACACTAGGATGTAGTTAATTAAACAGAGAGACACTACAGTATAAAAGTGGTTTATAACAGCCATGACACACTAGGATTGTAGTTAATTAAACAGAGAGACACCTACAGATAAAAGTGGTTAACAGCATGACACACTAGGATGTAGTTATTAAACAGAGGGACACCTACAGTATAAAAGTGATATAACAGCCAGACACACTAGGATTGTAGTTAATTAAACAGAGCGACACCTACAGTATAAAGTGGTTATAACAGCCATGACACACTAGGATTGTAGTTAATTAAACAGAGCGACACCTACAGTATAAAAGTGGTATAACAGCCATGACACACTAGGATTGTAGTTAAGTAAACAGAGTGACACCTACAGTATAAAAGTGGTATAACAGGCATGACACACTAGGATTGTAGTTAAGTAAACAGAGTGACACCTACAGTATAAAAGTGGTATAACAGGCATGACACACTAGGATTGTAGTTAATTAAACAGAGTGACACCTACAGATAAAAGTGGTTATAACCCCATGACACACTAGGATTGTAGTTAAACAGAGCGCACCTACAGTATAAAAGTGGGAAACACCCATGACACATAGGATTGTAGTAATTAAACAGAGAGGACACCTACAGTATTAAAAGTGGTTATAACAGCCATGGCACACTAGGATTGTAGTTAATTAAACAGAGAGACACCTACAGTATAAAAGTGGTATAACAGGCATGACACACTAGGATTGTAGTTAATTAAACAGAGGGACACCTACAGTATAAAAGTGATATAACAGCCATGACACACTAGGATTGTAGTTAATTAAACAGAGCGACACCTACAGTATAAAAGTGGTATAACAGCCATGACACACTAGGATTGTAGTTAATTAAACAAGAGCGAACACTACAGTATAAAGTGGTATAACAGCCATGACACACTAGGATTGTAGTTAATAAAAAGAGAGTGACACCTACAGTATAAAAGTGGTGATAAACAGGCATGACACATAGGATTGTAGTTAAGTAAACAGAGAGACACCTACATATAAAGTGGTATAACAGGCATGACACACTAGGATTGTAGTTATTAAACAGAGGGACACCTACAGTATAAAAGTGGTATACACCCATGACACACAGGATTGTAGTTAAAACAGAGCGCACCTACAGTATAAAAGTGGTATAAACACCCATGACACACTAGGATTGTAGTTAATTAAACAGAGAGACACCTACAGTATAAAAGTGCTATAACAGCCATGACACACTAGGATTGTAGTTAAACAGAGCGACACCTACAGTATAAAAGTGGTATAACAGCCATGGCACACTAGGATTGTAGTTAATTAAACAGAGAGACACCTACAGTATAAAAGTGGTATAACAGGCATGACACACTAGGATTGTAGTTAATTAAACAGAGCGACACCTACAGTATAAAAGTGGTATAACAGCCATGACACACTAGGATTGTAGTTAATTAAACAGAGTGACACCTACAGTATAAAAGTGGTATAACACCCATGATACACTAGGATTGTAGTTAATTAAACAGAGAGACACCTACAGTATAAAAGTGGTATAACAGCCATGACACACTAGGATTGTAGTTAATTAAACAGAGTGACACCTACAGTATAAAAGTGGTATAACACCCATGATACACTAGGATTGTAGTTAATTAAACAGAGAGACACCTACAGTATAAAAGTGGTTATAACAGCCATGACCACACTAGGATTGTAGTTAAACAGGGCGACACTACAGTATAAAAGTGGTATACAGCCATGACACACGGATTGTAGTTATTAAACAGAGGAGACACTACAGTATAAAAGTGGTATAACAGGCATGACACACTAGGATTGTAGTTAATTAAACAGAGTGACACCTACAGTATAAAAGTGGTATAAAACCCATGACTCACTAGGATTGTAGTTAATTAAACATAGTGACACCTACAGTATAAAAGTGATATAACAGCCGTGACACACTAGGATTGTAGTTAAACAGAGCGACACCTACAGTATAAAAGTGGTATAACACCCATGACACACTAGGATTGTAGTTAAACAGAGCGACACCTACAGTATAAAAGTGATATAACAGCCATGACACACTAGGATTGTAGTTAATTAAACAGAGCGACACCTACAGTATAAAAATGGTATAACAGCCATGACACACTAGGATTGTAGTTAAGTAAACAGAGTGACACCTACAGTATAAAAGTGTATATAACAGCCATGACACACTAGGATTGTAGTTAATTAAACAGAGTGGACACCACAGTATAAAAATGGTAAAACAGCCATGACACACTAGGATTGTAGTTAATTAAAAAGAGTGACACCTACAGTATAAAAGTGGTATAACAGCCATGACACACTAGGATTGCAGTTAATTAAACAGAGGACATCTACAGTATAAAAGTGATATAACAGCCATGACACATAGGATTGTAGTTAATAAACAGAGTGACACCCAGTTAAAAGTGATATAACAGCCATGACACACTAGGATTGTAGTTAACAGAGCGACACCTACAGTATAAAAAGTGGTTTATAACAGCCATGACACACTAGGATGTAGTTAAACAGAGCGACACCTACAGTATAAAAGTGATATAACAGCCATGACTCACTAGGATTGTAGTTAATTAAACAGAGTGACACCTACAGTATAAAAGTGGGTATAAACAATGACACACTTGGGTGGTTCTGCTTTGCATGGTGGGATTCACATGTATGTGAAACCCCTTTAAATTCCCCAATTGTTCCGCTACTTTGATGGTTATTAGAACAGCAGCCAACACTAGAAATACCATAGACTTTATCTGGGATGACCTGGTTTATATATGGATAACACAGGACAAGCCTGACCTGGATTTGACTGACAAATCACATTTCCTTCATCTCTCTTGTTAACCCTTTGCTTGCTGCAGCATCAGAACAAAATCTCCATTCTCATCTCATTACTGCTTTGATCTCTGAGGGGGAACTTTATTTTATAATGGTTGTGTGTGAGGGTACTTACATTACAATCTCTGTTATGGGAGTGCTTGTATTATAATTATTGTGTGTGGGGTTGCTTACAGTATAACAATTCCTGTGTGTGTTGCTACTGTAACAAAATAGCCACCCTATAAGATAAGGGCATGTAGTCCAACCCATCCAGGACCTGATAGGAAACGGGACAATCGCTGTCATAAAATCCCACGCAAATTTCGCAAAACGCGTTAAAAAGGTTTTTCAATAATAAGAAACCAAATGTACAGAATTGGAGTATTTCTGATAAGCTAAATATGGGCACGATAGTATACAAATAATGAGAGAGAATCAGTGCCAAGCTACTGAGAATATTGAGGTTCTCCTTGATGCTTTGGAACAGGAGGAATAGGAGGGTCAGGATTGAGATTGGATCTTATCCAGCTGCTGCGTTATATCCTATTATTCATTTATCTATAGATTTGGTAGAGGAAAATAATAATAGTAAAGAGGGGAAATGTCAGCACTAAAAGCGTTATCTGGAATAAGGATACAATAATAAAAACATCCAATAAAGGCGGAAAAAATTGTGGTCAACATTTGTATTGTATAATGAGATGAATGTAGCAGTGAAGGTCGGATAGTAACGTTTACAGATCAGATTAGGGAGATCCGACCAATTTATTGTGTTGAATGAACAATGAGGGTCCCTGATACCGTGAGGGTCTGTGAGTAGAACAGACCTGAGCGAACATGTCACATTATCCAGGACATTAACCTGCCATTCAATTCAAGATGTCACATTAGACCAGAGTGCTTCACAGCATCCCAGTCTCTCCCCCAAACAGATGCAGCGATGGGGGCTCAGTCATCAGACAATTCCCTGCTCCACTGGGCCCTGGAAGGTTCTAGAATGAACGACTAGAACGGTCCCCTGTACGTTAACCCCTAATACCTAATGGGAATTCCAGCCTATAGCCGCTGGAAGATCCATTTTTATTATAAAGAATATAAACCAGGTGGGATTGTCCCCACGTATGGCGTTTCTCCCTATAGATCCAATGGTACGGGGAGCGTTACCGGCTCCTTTTATCTTTACTGTTAAATAATCCGCCATTTGTTTCTACCAACGGTTAATTTCCTTTGTAATTCTAGATCTGTTGGTAATATTCCGCCCAATACCCGTTCGCTTGTTTGTGCATTAAAGCGTCTCGCTTGGCGTTACGCTGCTCCGAGCAGCAGGCTAAGCAAATGTAATGGGTTTCTGCACGGAAGGGAATGAAGTTAAAGCTCTGTGTGTGTGGGTGTGCGTTGTTAAGTTTATTATCCATATGTACGGCTTGAAAACCACTGAATAACACATTTTCCTTGTCTTTCTAACCTGAATTTCCAATTACTTTAACTCCTCCTCCTCTCCCAAATCACGGTTTGGGCATGCTCAGTGGGATTTACCTATAGAAAGTAAGGAGCTGCTAAATAAGTACTTTGTACATCCTTGCATGAAGGGTAAGTAGAGTGGTAAGTGAACAGAACTGCCCCACATGCTGTACTATTGTCACCCAGGTATTATTTTGTACGGAATGTGTCGGGGAGTGGGAGGTGGTTGTTCCTTTAATGGAAGTGTAACATTCTGTTCATGTTTCTAATCATCAAGACTAATACGAGATGGGTTTCCTGGGGGCATGCTGGGAAATTGTTTAAACTAATACAAGAAGAGTTTCCTAGAGCATGCTGGGAAATCATTAATACTAATAAGAGACGGGGGTGTCCTGGGACATGCTGGGGAAATCGTTTGCATGTTACAGACAAAGAAAAAGTTATCCATAGTAGATACAAAGACAAAGTTAATGTTCTGTGGGCCCACTGGGAGATTCCCCTTGTACGCTATGGGTCTCAGTCCAACACATGAATACAAAGACCAATAAATATACATGATCTCTATTGGATGGACTTAATTTCCCTCAGTGGTCACAGCTCCAGAGTCCAACAATTTGTCTCCTGTGAAACATGACGGTTCTGGGGTTCTAAAGGTTTTTAAATATAAATCAAAGCAATTCCTATTTATCTCACCGTCATGGGATGGAATTTAAAGGGGAAGAAAACCCCGATGGGAATATTGCTATGAAATCTTTTGCATCTGTAAAATTAAAGTGCAGGGCATTTGCTACCAATCTATATAATGTGCATACAGCAGATCTGAGCAAACCTAAACGCTCTGTGATCTCAATACACACACATAAACTTGCTGTCTATGGGGATCAGTATGGCAGCTCCAATTCATTGTATTGTAAAAAACAGAAGAATTTCCTGTGCAGAAAATAGAATAACCCTTATACAATCCATCATCGCCTTACCTGAGACCTACGGTTAAGTAGTGTCAATGTGGGCACAGTATCTCACTGTTGTCCTTGTCCTTCCCTTAAAACCTTTTGTTTTTAAATGGAGGGTTCATCTTCCTCCTTCAGGATATTTAAAAATGGCTGTAGGTGCTGATCTTTGTGTCATTTATTTGTGATGTAGTTCCCTATCCAGTTGGTAGTGTGAGTCATGGGACGCTATCACCTGTTACAATCTAACTCAAACTCTAACCAAGTGAAAACAGTTTAAAGGGTTTTTTAAGACAATTTGGAACCAATCAGATCATTGAGATCATCGTTATTTCTACATAACAGCAGAGAACCAGATTACTAGATTATACATCCAGAGAGAAGGGATTACTAGAATCCTGGGACAGAGAGGGGAAAAGTCATTTCTTTCCTAGAGCGTGATTTGGCGTGTAATTGATATGTTGTCAGTTCATATGTTACAGTGATTTTACATTACTAGAGAGCAGCGTGGATGATATGTGGTTGGTTCATTGTTATGGTGATTTTACATTTTCTATGAGCATGGCTTGGCATGTGATTGATATGTGATGGTTTGTATGTTATGGTGATTTACATTCCTAGAGATGGCTTGGCATGTGATTGATATGTGATGGTTCGTATGTTATGGTGATTTACATTTCCTAGAGAATGGCTTGGCGCCGTGATTGGTATGTGATGGTTTGTATGTTATGGGATTTTACATTTCCTGAGCATGGCTTGGCATGTGATTGATATGTGATGGTTCGTATGTTATGGTGATTTTACATTTCCTTAGGTAGGCTTGGCATGTGATTGATAGTGATGGTTCATATGTCATGTGATTTTACATTCCTACGAATGGCTTGGTGTGTGATTGGATGTGATGGTTTGTATGGTATGGTGATTTTACATTTCCAGAGCATGGCTTGGCATGTGATTGATATGTGGTAGTTCGTATGTTCTGGTGATTTTACATTTTCTAAGCATGGCTGGCTTAGCATGTGATTGATATGTGATGTGTTTGTATTTATGGTGATTTACAATTTCTAGAGCATGGCTTGGCTGTGATTGATATGTGATGGTTCGTATGTTATTGTGATTTTACATTTCCTAGAGAACGGGTTTGGGTGTGATTGTATGTGACAGTTCCAATGTTATGGTGATGCGTGAACTATTACATAAACACGATGGTACAAACATGTTAACCAGTTGTTTGATACTGTAATAGCATCAAATTCACTAATACAGACACATTGTATCCGTTCACTTCTGTGTAAATTTAATTGTGGGAATTTATCATCAATTTACATAATAAATTTAAAAACACCACAATGTGGGTTTAGCCTATCTTTGTCAGAACAGTTCTATTGACAATGTGTCCTTTCTATGGTCTCCATCTAATTGGACGACTGGGTCCCTACCTGTCTCTTGTAGTGCAGGGATCACTCACCTCTTACTCACAATCATTCATTATTGATATCTTCTCTATCTCTTTGCAACAGTTTCTCCAGCTAGTAGAAGTGTCTCTGGTCACAGTTAATTGGAACCTCTCGACAATGTAATTGTACACGGAATGCCTCAGACGTGTCTGATAAAACATTTTAAAATAATAACATGTTCAAATAAAGTTTTATCGACTGCAAAAGGCTCAGCATGGATTCAGAAGAAGCACATCCCTATTTATTGTCTATGAGTGGCCAGTGTCTTATAAAGGTACAAGGCACAGACTGAGTTAGACAGGGAACTCTGGGTACCACTCATGTATTATAAGGGATAATGTATCCCCTACTGTAAATTATAAGGATTATTAGAAGTCACTGAGGGAGTTCTGTTCCATATAAAGGTACAGGACACAGAATGAGTTTATACCAGGGAACATCTGGGTACCACTCGTGTATTATAGGGATAATGTATCCGCTACTGTAAAATTATAAGGGTATTAGAAGGTCACTGAGGAGAGTTTGGTCTATATAAAGTTACAAGGCACAAACTGAGTTATAAACAGGGAAAACTACTGGGTACCACACTCTTGTATGATAGGGATAATTTATCCCTATCGTAAATTTATAAGGTCTATTGAAGTCACTGAGGAGTTCCTGGTGTCTATATAAAGGTACAGGACACGGACTGGTTTTATAACAGGGAAACTTCTGGTACCACTCAGGTTGAATTAAGTAAGGATAATGTATCCCCTTCTGTTAAAATTATAGGATATTAGAAGTTACTGAGCATCTGACTCCGTTATAAAGGTACAAGGACACAAGCGACTTGAGTTATACGGGAATCTGGGTTCCACTCATTATATAAGGATAATGTATCCCTCTGAGTAATTATAAGGATATTAGAGAAGTCACTGAGGAGTTCTGTGTCTATAAAAAGGTACACGGGACAAAGACTGCGTTATACAGGGAACTCTGGGTTACCACTATGTATTATAATGGATCATTGTATCCCCTACTGTAAATTATAAGGATATTAGGAAGTCAATGAGGAGGCCTGTGTCATATAAAGGTAAAAGGACCACAGCGAGTTATACAGGGAAACTCTGGGTACAAATCATGCTATTATAAGGATAATGTTATCCCCTACTGGTAAATGATAAGGATATTAGAAGTCACTGAGGAGTCCTGTGTCCATATTAAAGGTACAAGGACACAGGCTGAGTTATTAGAAGGGAACTCGGGTACCCTCATGGATTATAAGGGATAATGTATCCCCCCTACTGTTAAATTATAAGGTATTAGAAGTCAATGAGGAGTCCTGTGTCCATTATAAAGGTACAAGGACACAGGCTGAGTTAGCAGGGAAACTCTGGGTACCACTCATGTCATTATAAGGGATTAATGTATCCCTACTGTAAGTATAGGATATTAGAAGTCAAGAGGCGTCCTGTGTCATCTAAAGGTACAAAGGACACAGGCGGAGTTTTATAACAGGGAACTCTTGGGTACCACTCAGGTATTATAAGGGATTTAATGTAGCCCCTACTGTAAATATAAGGGTATGTTTTGGTTGTATTAGAAGTCACGGAGGGTTCTGTGTCTTATGAAAGGTACAAGGACACAGACTGAGTTTTATAAGGGAACTATGGGTTACCACTCATGGTTATAAGGGATAATGTATCCCAATACTGTAAATTATAAGGATATTAGAAGTCACTGAGGAGTTCTGTTGTTCTCATATAAAGGTTAAAAGGACACAGACTGAGTTATCAAAGGGAACTCTGGGGAAACTCATGGATTATAAGGGATAATTGTTATCCCCTTACTGTAAATTAGAAAGGATATTAGAAGCACACTGGAGGAGTTTCTGTGTATATATAAAGTACAAGGGACACAGACGAGTATACAGGGAACCTGGGTACCACTCATGTCTTAGAAGGGATGAGTATTCCCTACGTAAATTTATAAGGATATTAGAAGTCAATGAGGAGTTTGTTATCTATATAAAGGGTACAAGGACATAGACTTGAGTTATACAGGGAACTCTGGGTACACTCATTGGATCTAATGATTATGTATCCCCTACTGTAATGATAGGATATTAGAAGTCACTGAGGAGTTTGGGTCCATATAAAAAAGGTACGACTACATACAATTTACTACATTTTTACTTTTATGTACATTTAATTTAGTGATAGGATGAACTGAGACCAGAACTGAATAGATAGAGAGGGAGATTCATACGTGTAATTGGGACCAATCAGGTCACTAATCAGGGAACAAAATGGCCCTTTAGTGAACTTATTACCCAGACGCATCTGCAAGGGACAGAGGGAACCAATGATAAGAAGAGGGACATTGGCCCAATAGAGTCATTGGATTGTGTAAAGTTTAAATGGAGGGAAAATGCAATGAAAGTCATTTCACATTGTTATTTAATGGCCAGTGAAATAGTCAATACAGAATAAGGTATCGATCGCTCACTTCCAAGACAATAACCAATGAAGGATGAGGATATAATGGGGCATTGTGAGTTATGGAGACGGATTGTAATCAATAGTGATGCAAAACGTTGCACAATCTCGTCCGTTACACAATTCAGAATGTGAGCTGGTAACAGTGAAACAATATAATGACAATTCAATATAAAACAATATTTCCTCATTTTCTGTTTGAATTGTCAGATTTTAGAGCAAATGTATTACATTTCCTTTAGATTAATCATAAAGAAACATCTGTAGCCTAAAATACAAAACACAGCTCATAACCTAATATAGTATATAGAGATATAATGTGGGTTCTGAGGGTTTCGAAGTCCCAACAAAACTTACGAAACCCACGAATTTCATGAAACCCGAATTTTTCGAATTTTTAATTTTTATCGAAAATCGAAAGTAGATAATTATCGAAAATTGAAAGTAGATAATTATCGAAAATTGAAAGTAGATAATTATCGAAAATTGAAAGTACATAATTACCGAAAATTGAAAGTAGCCGATTTTCGAAAATCTAAACTTGTACTTTCGAACTTGAAAATTCAAAAAGGAAACTAAACAGTTTTGAACATCTCTAATAGTATATTATATAGTATAGTATTAGTAATATATATTATATTATAGTATAGTATTAGTATAGTATAGTATAGTATTTGAGGTTGAATAAAGACATACGTCCATCCAGTCCAACCCATCTAGCAATATCCTCATTTCCTGCCTAACTGTTGATCCAGAGGAAGGCAAAAAAAAACCCACCAAATTTATGAAGGGGGAAAAAATTCCTTCCTGACTCCAAGTGGCAATCGGAAATTTCCCTGGAAATATATATATATACTGTATAGTAGAGTAGTATATAGTATAGTATAGTAATATATAGTACAGTATAGAATAGTATTTGAGGTTGAATAAAGACATACGTCCATCCAGTTCAACCTACTCAGAAATACCCATATTTCCTGCCTAACTGTTGATGCAGAGGGGAAAAAAAACAGAATAAAGTGGAAAAAAATCCTTCCTGACTCCTAGTGGCAATAAAAAAATACCCCTGGCTCAACAACTGTATGTATGCAACATTCTTTGTTTTTAGAAACTCATCCAATGAACCTGCCATAACAACGTCCACTGGAAGACAGTTCCATAGCTTTACCGTTCTCACAGTGACAAACCCTTTCCCAACTCTACTTTATGTATCAATACCAGTAACTTGTAACATTCCTTGTTTGTAGAAACTCATCCAGCTTTTTATTAAACTGACCAATGAACCTGCCATAACAACGTCCACTGGAAGACAGTTCCATAGCTTTACCGTTCTCACAGTGAAAAACCCTTTCCCAACTTGAAGCCTAAACCTTTTTTCTTCAAGTCTTAAGGGATGTCCTCGTGTCCTCTGACATGTTCTATTGGTGAACAATGCCCCAGATAGTTTATTGTATGGCTCATTTATACATAGGTGCCTACGTGGTGATAATTTCAAAGTAATTTCTAAGCAAAAACTCAACTGTTTGAGAAAAAAATCTTTTACTACAGAAAACTCTCCAGAAACTTTCTCTTTTTTTGATGACTAGAGTTTTAAATTCTCTGTAAGATTAGTTTATGGATTTAAAAAACAGTTATATAAAAAGTTTATAATTTTGTCTGAATAAAAAAAATAACATCTGGTGTCCATATTATTTAAGAATTTTAGAATATAAAGGTGTTCATACACAGCAAATGACTTTCTCTTTTAAATGTTCTGTTCATTTATTTTGGCAAAATGGAGCTACTTAGTGGTTTAGGGATAAACAGCCATTGTGTATATCCATTAAATTCAACCTTGATGATATTTTTGTTGATGTAGACAATGAATTAAAGTCTATTATGTACGTTTTAATCTGTAAACATCATAATCAATGAACAGCAATGACAGTCCTACCTATTTAATACAAAGAAATAAGCAGAAATATGGCAATTCATTTTTATTCCCTTATAAGGTCTCCGGCCTCTGATTTCCCACTAATCTCTAGAGATGCAGAAAATGGAAAATTAGTTTCTATCCCAAATATTTTGCCACATGTTTACTCCTATGTTAATGCAACATTAAGGCCTTATGTAATGAAGCTTCACCTATAACCAAGGTGAGAATAGTGATGAGAGGAGGACGTCTGAATTCATCTTTGATCCCTTATTCAGCCCCGTGTATCTATCACATGAATAACAATATGAAGTGAGGTTGGTGTCACAGTCCATGAAAAGGCCACATTGATTTAAATGCCTCATCTGAACCCACTTCCCCATTCCAATGGACATCATCTGACCCTGTGTACAATCTCCTTTCTTCGTTACCTCTATCCATCTTCTTGAAGGAACCATAAAACCTGATAAATATTTCCATCTATTTAATTAACAATCCAATTGTGCATTTTAGCATTTTCCATTGAGCAGTTAAATAACTGAGATAATTGTGCATTTTAGCATTTTCCATTGAGCAGTTAAATAACTGAGATGCTGCTGGATAGATTAATAGTTAAAGTTTGTGTTTATTACTGTGGTACAGGGAGAGCTAATCTACGGGGAACTACATATCGTTATTGGATACATAGATGTTCTTTTATCATCAGAAAAAATATATTTATAAAAATAGGATTCTGCATGTAAATTACATTATTCCTATAATTAGTTGTATTGAAAACCGACAAACAAGGTTTCTGCAAATTAGCCTGATTGCTCGGGTATTAACCTCATTGAATATAGGAACTATTACAAGGCTCTTCCAAACACGACTTAACAGAAGACATTCACTACCGTCAAGATCACTTCTTGGGTTCTTGGCACCTGAGTCAAACTTTGGAGGCGCTAATAGCATTTGGCAAGGTGGGTGTGGCTTCCGGTTATGGGTGTGGCTTCTAGTTGTGGGTGGGGCTGCTGGTTGTGGGAGTGGTTTCTAGTTGTGGGTGTGGCTTCTGGTGGTGGGGGGGGCTTCTAGTTGTGGGTGTGGCTTCTGGTGGTGGGTGTGGCTAAATGTTTGTAATTTCAACATTAAAAGGAGTGGGGGACGCAGGTAGGTGAATAGATGGATACATAGGCAGTAGAGAGCTAGGCATACACATGTGTGATCACAGCCCCCTGTAATCACACGTGTGTATGAAGCTTTAGGAAACTAGAATTACATCTGATTTCTGGAATAAATGGTAATTAATTCATATTATAAAAAGCCTCATTAAAGGTATAGCATTTTCTTAAAGGCTACCGTGGAAATGAAGGTGGGTTCACACAGTACCAATCTATCAAAGATCAAGATTCTGTGTAACATCGACAGAAACATTGACTCCCATTGACAGATAGGAGGTCACAGTCACATCATTTCCCTATATAAGTATATGGAGATATGGCCGACTCCCTATACTTAAGCCGGGGGGGTGAACGTGACCAAGGGAAATTTTCCAGTCAGTGACCTTCAGTATTAACTGACCGTTAATGTTAACCGTACACACATTAGCGATAGATTGGATTGGCCCCATATCGCTAGTATGTGTACCCAGCTTTACACAGAACCCTCCCCTTTGTTAAAGTCCTGTATGAAGAGTGACAGTGTGAGAATGGGAAAAATGACAATTCATTTATATCAGCACAGAAATTCTAGAAAGAAAATCCCTGCACCAATAATACATACACATACTTTGTTCATTACAATTTCTATTGGACTAATAGGAACATTAAAGGAAAATAAAGGAAATGAGCAGTAAAAATAAATATTATTTTAAACCTTCCTTACACAGAGCTGAACTATGAATTGTAATGTATGTATGTATTAATTAAACCACAGAGCGACACCTATAGTATAAAAGTGGTATAACAGCCGTGACGCCATAGGATTGTAGTTAATTAAACAGAGCGACACCTACAGTATAAAAGTGGTATAACAGCCGTGACACACTAGGATTGTAGTTAATTAAACAGAGCGACACCTACAGTATAAAAGTGGTATAACAGCCATAACACACTAGGATTGTAGTTAATTAAACAGAGTGACACCTACAGTATAAAAGTGATATAACAGCCATGACACACTAGGATTGTAGTTAATTAAACATAGTGACACCTACAGTATAAAAGTGGTATAACAGCCATGACACACTAGGATTGTAGTTAATTAAACATAGTGACACCTACAGTATAAAAGTGGTATAACAGCCATGGCACACTAGGATTGTAGTTAATTAAACAGAGTGACACCTACAGTATAAAAGTGGTATAACAGCCATGACACACTAGGATTGTAGTTAATTAAACAGAGCGACACCTACAGTATAAAAGTGGTAACAGCCATGACACACTAGGATTGTAGTTAATTAAACAGAGTGACACCTACAGTATAAAAGTGGTATAACAGCCATGACACACTAGGATTGAGTTAATTAAACAGGGCGACACCTACAGTATAAAAGTGGTATAACAGCCATGACACACTAGGATTGTAGTTAAACAGAGTGACACCTACAGTATAAAAGTGGTATAACAGCCATGACACACTAGGATTGTAGTTAATTAAACATAGTGACACCTACAGTATAAAAATGGTATAACAGCCATGACACACTAGGATTGTAGTTAATTAAACTTAGCGACACCTACAGTATAAAAGTGATATAACAGCCATGACACACTAGGATTGTAGTTAATTAAACAGAGTGACACCTACAGTATAAAAGTGGGTATAACAGCCATGACACACTAGGATTGTAGTTAAACAGAGTGACACCTACAGTATAAAAGTGGTATAACAGCCATGACACACTAGGATTGTAGTTAAACAGAGCGACACCTACAGTATAAAAGTGGTATAACAGCCATGACACACTAGGATTGTAGTTAATTAAACAGAGCGACACCTACAGTATAAAGTGAAGAAACACCCATGACTCACTAGGATTGTAGTTAATTAAACTGTGACACCTACGTATAAAAGTGGTATAACAGCCATGACACACTAGGATTGTAGTTAATAACAGAGTGACACCTACAGTATAAAAGTGGTATAACAGCCGTGACACACTAGGATTGTAGTTAATAAACAGAGAGACACCTACCGTATAAAAGTGATATAAACAGCCATGACACACTAGGATTGTAGTTAATTAAACAGAGTGACACCTACAGTATAAAAGTGGTATAACAGCCATGACACACTAGGATTGTAGTTAATTAAACAGAGCGACACCTATAGTATAAAAGTGGTATAACAGCCATGACACACCTAGGATTGTAGTTAATTAACAGAGTGACACCTACAGTATAAAAGTGGTATAACAGCCATGCACACTAGGATTGTAGTTAATTAACAGAGGGACACCTACAGTAGAAAAGTGGTATAACAGCCATGACACACTAGGATTGTAGTTAATTAAACAGAGTGACACCTACAGTAAAAGTGATAAACAGCCATGACACACTAGGATTGTAGTTAATTAAACAGAGCGACACCTACAGTATAAAAGTGGTATAAACAGCCGTGACACACTAGGATTGTAGTTAATTAAACAGAGGACACCTACAGTATAAAAGTGGTATAACAGCCAGACACACTAGGATTGTAGTTAATTAAACATAGCGACACTACAGTTAAAAGTGATATAACAGCCATGACCACTAGGATTGTTAGTAATTAAACAGAGCGACACCTACAGTATAAAAGTGGTATAACAGCCATGACACACTAGGATTGTAGTAATTAAACAGAGCGACCACTACAGTATAAAAGTGGTATAACAGCCATGACACACTAGGATTGTAGGTAATTAAACAGAGGGACACCTACAGTATAAAAGGTATAACAGCCGTGACACACTAGGATTGTAGTTAATTAAACAGAGGGACACCTACAGTATAAAGTGATATAACAGCCGTGACACACTAGGATTGTAGTTAATTAAACAGAGCGACACCTACAGTATAAAGTGGTATAACAGCCATGACACACTGGATTGTAGTTAAGAAACAGAGTGACACCTACAGTATAAAAGTGGTATAACAGGCATGACACACAGGATTGTAGTTAAGTAAACGAGTGACACCTACAGTATAAAAGTGGTATAACAGGCCATGACACATAGGATGTAGTTAATTAAACAGAGTGACCCTACAGTATAAAAGTGGTATAACACCCATGACACACTAGGATTGTAGTTAAACAGAGCGCACATACAGTATAAAAGTGGTAAAACACCATGACACACTAGGATTTAGTTAATAAACAGAGAGACACCTACAGTATAAAAGTGGTATACAGCCATGGCACACTAGGATTGTAGTTAATTAAACATAGTGACACCTACAGTATAAAAGTGGTATAACAGCCATGACACACTAGGATTGTAGTTAATTAAACATAGTGACACCTCAGTATAAAAGTGATATAACAGCCATGACACACTAGGATTGTAGTTAAGTAAACAGAGGGACACCTACAGTATAAAAGTGATATAACAGCCGTGACACACTAGGATTGTAGTTAAACAGAGTGACACCTACAGTATAAAAGTGGTATAACAGCCATGACACACTAGGATTGTAGTTAATTAAACAGAGGGACACCTACAGTATAAAGTGATATAACAGCCATGACACACTAGGATTGTAGTTAATTAAACAGAGCGACACCTACAGTATAAAAGTGGTATAACAGCCATGACACACTAGGATTGTAGTTAAGTAAACAGAGTGACACCTACAGTATAAAAGTGGTATAACAGGCATGACACACTAGGATTGTAGTTAAGTAAACAGAGTGACACCTACAGTATAAAAGTGGTATAACAGGCATGACACACTAGGATTGTAGTTAATTAAACAGAGTGACACCTACAGTATAAAAGTGGTATAACACCCATGACACAAGGATTGTAGTTAAACAGAGCGACACCTACAGTATAAAAGTGGTATAACACCCATGACACACTAGGATTGTAGTTAATTAAACAGAGAGACACCTACAGTATAAAAGTGGTATAAAAGCCATGACACACTAGGATTGTAGTTAATTAAACAGAGAGACACCTACAGTATAAAAGTGGTATAACAGGCATGACACACTAGGATTGTAGTTAATTAAACAGAGGGACACCTACAGTATAAAAGTGATAAACAGCCATGACACACTAGGATTGTAGTTAATTAAACAGAGCGACACCTACAGTATAAAAGTGGTATAACAGCCATGACACACTAGGATTGTAGTTAATTAAACAGAGCGACACCTACAGTATAAAAGTGGTATAACAGCCATGACACACTAGGATTGTAGTTAAGTAAACAGAGTGACACCTACAGTATAAAAGTGGTATAACAGGCATGACACACTAGGATTGTAGTTAAGTAAACAGAGTGACACCTACAGTATAAAAGTGGTATAACAGGCATGACACACTAGGATTGTAGTTAATTAAACAGAGTGACACCTACAGTATAAAAGTGGTATAACACCCATGACACACTAGTGATGTAGTTAAAACAGAGCGACACCTACAGTATAAAAGTGGTATAACACCCATGACACACTAGGATTGTAGTTAATTAAACAGAGAGACACCTACAGTATAAAAGTGGTATAACAGCCATGGCACACTAGGATTGTAGTTAATTAAACAGAGACACACCTACAGATAAAAGTGTTATAACAGGCATAGACACACTAGGATTGTAGTTAATTAAACAGAGGGACACTACAGTATAAAAGTGATATAACAGCCATGACACACTAGGATTGTAGTTAATTAAACAGAGCGACACCTACAGTATAAAAGTGGTATAACAGCCATGACACACTAGGATTGTAGTTAATTAAACAGAGCGACACCTACAGTATAAAAGTGGTATAACAGCCATGACACACTAGGATTGTAGTTAAGTAAACAGAGTGACACCTACAGTATAAAAGTGGTATAACAGGCATGACACACTAGGATTGTAGTTAAGTAAACAGAGAGACACCTACAGTATAAAAGTGGTATAACAGGCATGACACACTAGGATTGTAGTTAATTAAACAGAGGGACACCTACAGTATAAAAGGGTATAACACCCATGACACACTAGGATTGTAGTTAAACAGAGCGACACCTACAGTATAAAAGTGGTATAACACCCATGACACACTAGGATTGTAGTTAATTAAACAGAGAGACACCTACAGTATAAAAGTGCTATAACAGCCATGACACACTAGGATTGTAGTTAAACAGAGCGACACCTACAGTATAAAAGTGGTATAACAGCCATGGCACACTAGGATTGTAGTTAATTAAACAGAGAGACACCTACAGTATAAAAGTGGTATAACAGGCATGACACACTAGGATTGTAGTTAATAAACAGAGCGACACCTACAGTATAAAAGTGGTATAACAGCCATGACACACTAGGATTGTAGTTAATTAAACAGAGTGACACCTACAGTATAAGTGGTATAACAACCCATGATACTAGGATTGTAGTTAATTAAAACAGAGAGACACCTACAGTATAAAAGTGGTATAACAGCCATGACACACTAGGATTGTAGTTAATTAAACAGAGTGACACCTACAGTATAAAAGTGGTATAACACCCATGATACACTAGGATTGTAGTTAATTAAACAGAGAGACACCTACAGTATAAAAGTGGTATAACAGCCATGACACACTAGGATTGTAGTTAAACAGGGCGACACCTACAGTATAAAAGTGGTATAACAGCCATGACACACTAGGATTGTAGTTAATTAAACAGAGAGACACCTACAGTATAAAAGTGGTATAACAGGCATGACACACTAGGATTGTAGTTAATTAAACAGAGTGACACCTACAGTATAAAAGTGGTATAAAACCCATGACTCACTAGGATTGTAGTTAATTAAACATAGTGACACCTACAGTATAAAAGTGATATAACAGCCGTGACACACTAGGATTGTAGTTAAACAGAGCGACACTACGTATAAAAGTGGTATAAACACCCATGACACACGGATTGTAGTAAACAGAGCGACACCTACAGTATAAAAGTGATATAACAGCCATGACACACTAGGATTGTAGTTAATTAAACAGAGCGACACCTACAGTATAAAAATGGTATAACAGCCATGACACACTAGGATTGTAGTTAAGTAAACAGAGTGACACCTACAGTATAAAAGTGATATAACAGCCATGACACACTAGGATTGTAGTTAATTAAACAGAGTGACACCTACAGTATAAAAATGGTATAACAGCCATGACACACTAGGATTGTAGTTAATTAAACAGAGTGACACCTACAGTATAAAAGTGGTATAACAGCCATGACACACTAGGATTGCAGTTAATTAAACAGAGAGACATCTACAGTATAAAAGTGATATAACAGCCATGACACACTAGGATTGTAGTTAATTAAACAGAGTGACACCTACAGTATAAAAGTGATATAACAGCCATGACACACTAGGATTGTAGTTAAAACAGAGCGACACCTACAGTATAAAAGTGGTATAACAGCCATGACACACTAGGATTGTAGTTAAACAGAGCGACACCTACAGTATAAAAGGATATAACAGCCATGATCACTAGGATTGTAGTTAATTAAACAGAGTGACACCTACAGTATAAAAGTGGTATAACACCCATGACACACTTGGGATGGTTCTGCTTTGCATGGTGGGATTCAATGTATGTGAAACCCCTTTAAATTCCCCAATTGTTCCGCTACTTTGATGGTTATTAGAACCAGCAGCCAACACTAGAAATACCATAGACTTTATCTGGGATGTCACCCTGGTTTATCTATGGATAACACAGGACAAGCCTGACCTGGATTTGACTGACAAATCACATTTCCTTCATCTCTCTTTGTTAACCCTTTGCTGCTGCAGCATCAGAACAAAATCTCCAATTCTCATCTCATTACTGCATTTGATCTCTGAGGGGAACTTTATTTTATAATGGTTTGTGTGTGAGGGTACTTACATTACAATCCTCTGTTATGGGAGTGTTGTATTATAATTATTTGTGTGTGGGGTTGCTTACAGTTAACAATTCTTTTGGTGTGCTACTGTAACAAAATAGCCACCATAAGATAAGGGCCAATGTAGTCCAACCCATTCCAGGACCGATAGGAAACGGGCAAAATCGCTGTCATAAAATCCCACGCAAATTTCGCAAACACGCTTAAAAAGGTTTTCAATAATAAGAAACCAAATGTACAGAATTGGAGTATTTCTGATAAGCTAAATATGGGCACGTAGTATACAAAATAATGAGAGGAATCAGTGCCAAGCTACTGAGAATATTGAGGTTCTCCTGATGCTTTGGAACAGGAGGAAATAGGAGGGTCAGGATTGAGATTGGATCTTATCCAGCTGCTGCGTTATATACCTTATATTCATTATTTATAGATTTGGTAGAGGAAATAATATATAGTAGAGAGGGGAAATGTCAGCACTAAAAGCGTTATCTGAGAATAAGGATACAATAATAAAACCATCCATAAAGGCGGAAAAATTGTGGTCAACATATTGTATGTGATAATGAGATGTAATGTAGCAGTGAAGGTCGGATAGTAACGTTTACAGATCAGATTAGGGAGATCCGACCAATTTATTGTGTTGAATGAACAATGAGGGTCCCTGATACCGTGAGGGTCTTGTGAGTAGAACAGACCTGAGCGAACATGTCACATTATCCAGGACATTAACCTGCCATTCAATTCAGATGTCACATTAGACCAGAGCTGCCACAGATCCTTCAGTCTTCCCCCCAACAGATGCAGCGATGGGGGCTCAGTCATCAGACAATCTCCCTGCTCCACCTGGGCCCTGGAGGTTCTAGAATGTAACGACTAGAACAGGTCCCTGTACGTTAACCCCTAATATCCCTAATGGGAATTCCACGCCTATAGCTCGCTGGGAAGATCCATTTTATATAAAGATAAACCAGGTGGGATTGTCCCCACGTATGGCGTTCTCCCTATAGATCCAATGGTACGGGGAGCGTTACCGGCTCCTTTTATCTTTCTGTAAAAATCCGCCTTTGTTTCTACCACACGGTTAATTTCCTTTGTAATTCTAGATCTGTTGGTAATATTCCGCCCAATACCCGTTCGCTTGTTTGTGCATTAAAGCGTCCGCTTGGCGTTACGCTGCTCCGAGCAGCAGGCTAAGCCAATGTAATGGGTTTCTGCACGAAAGGGAATGAAGTTAAATGCTCTGTGTTTGGTGGCGTTGTTAATGTTTATTATCCATATGATACGGCTTGAAAACCACTGATTATAACACATTTTCCTTGTCTTTCTAACCTGAATTTCCAATTACTTTTAACTCCTCCTCCTCTCCAAATCACCGGTTTGGGCATGCTCAGTGGGATTTACCTATAGAAAGTAAGGAGCTGCTAAATAAGATACTTTGTACATCCTTGCATGAAGGGTAAGTAGAGTGTAAGTGAACAGAACTGCCCCACATTGCTGTACTATTGTCACCCAGGTATTATTTTGTTACGGAATGTGTCGGGGAGTGGGAGGTGGTTGTTCCTTTAATGGAAGTGTAACATTCTGTTCATGTTTCTAATCATCAAGACTAATACGAGATGGGTTTCCTGGGGGCATGCTGGGAAATTGTTTAAACTAATACAAGAAGAGTTTCCTAGAGCATGCTGGGAAATCATTAATACTAATAAGAGACGGGGGTGTCCTGGGACATGCTGGGAAATCGTTTGCATGTTACAGACAAAGAAAAAGTTATCCATAGTAGATACAAAGACAAAGTTAAATGTTCTGTGGGCCCACTGGGAGATTCCCCTGTAACGCTATGGGTCAGTCCAACACTGAATACAAAGACCAATAAATATACACTGATCTCTGATTGGATGACTTAATTTCCCTCAGTGGTCACAGCTCCAGAGTCCAACAATTTGTCTCTCTGTGAACATGACGGTTCTGGGGTTCTAAAGGTTTAAATTATAAATCACAAAGCAATTCCTATTTATCTCACCGTCATGGGATGGAATTTAAAGGGGAAGAAAACCCAGATGGAATATTGCTATGAAATCTTTTGCATCTGTAAAATAAAGTGCAGGGCATTTGATACCAATCTATATAATGTGCATACAGCAGATCTGAGCAACCCTAAACGCTCTGTGATCTCAATACACTACACTAAACTGCTGTCTATGGGGATCAGTATGGCAGCTCCAATTCATTGTATTGTAAAAACAGAAGAATTTCCTGTGCAGAAAATAGACTATACCCTTATACAATCCATCATCAGCCTTACCTGAGACCTACGGTAAGTAGTGTCAATGTGGCCACAGTACTTCACTGTTGTCCTTGTACCTTCCCTTTAAAACCTTTTGTTTTTAAATGGAGGGTTCATCTTCCTCCTTTCAGGATATTTAAAAATGGCTGTAGGTGCTGATCTTGTGTCATTTATTTTTGATGTAGTTCCCTATCCAGTTGGTAGTGTGAGTCACTGGGACGCTATCACCTGTTACAATCTAACTCAATATCTAACCAATGAAAACAGTTTAAAGGGTTAAAGACAATTTGGAACCAATCAGATCATTGAGATCATCGTTATTTCTACATAACAGCAGAACCAGATTACTAGATTACTACATCCAGAGGAGAAGGGATTACTAGAATCCTGGGACAGAGAGGGGAAAAGTCATTTCCTTTCCTAGAGCGTGACTTGGCGTGTAATTGATATGTGTCAGTTCATATGTTACAGTGATTTTACATTTACTAGAGAGCAGCGTGTGAATGATATGTGTTGGTTCATATGTTATGGTGATTTTACATTTTCTAGAGCATGGCTTGGCATGTGATTGATATGTGATGGTTTGTATGTTATGGTGATTTTACATTTTAGACATGGCTTGGCATGTGATTGATATGTGATGGTTCGTATGTTATGTGATTTTACATTTCCTAGAGATATGGTGGCCGCATGTGATTGGTATGTGATGGTTTGTATGTTATGGTGATTTTACATTTCCTAGAGCATGGCTTGGCATGTGATTGATATGTGATGGTTCGTATGTTATGGTGATTTTACATTTCCTAGAGTATGGCTTGGCATGTGATTGATATGTGATGGTTCATATGTCATGGTGATTTTACATTTCCTACAGAATGGCTTGGTGTGTGATTGGTATGTGATGGTTTGTATGTTATGGTGATTTTACATTTCCTAGAGCATGGCTTGGCATGTGATTGATATGTGGTAGTTCGTATGTTATGGTGATTTTACATTTCCTAGAGCAGGCTGGCTGCATGTGATTGATATGTGATGGTTTGTATGTTATGGTGATTTTACATTTCCTAGAGCATGGCTTGGCATGTGATTGATATGTGATGGTTCGTATGTTATTGTGATTTTACATTTCCTAGAGAACGGCTTGGCGTGTGATTGGTATGTGACAGTTCCAATGTTATGGTGATGCGTGAACAATTTACATCAAACACAGATGGTACAAACATGTTACCAGTTGTTTATACTGTAATTAGCATCAAATTCACTAATACAGACACATTGTATCCGTCACTTCTGTGTAAATTTTAATTGTGGGAATTTATCATCAATTTACATTTAATATAATTTAAAAACAACACAATGTGGGTTTAGCCTATTCTTTGTACAGAACATTTCTATTGACAATGTGTCCTTTCTATGGTCTCCATCTAATTGGTACGATGGGTCCCTCCTGTCTCCTTGTAGTGCAGGGATCACTCACCTCTTACTCACAATCATCATTATTGATTATTCTTCTCTATCTCTTTGCAACAGTTTCTCCAGCTCTAGAAGTGTCTCTGGTCACAGTTAATTGGAACCTCTAGACAATGTAATTGTACACGGAATGCCTCAGACGTGTCTGATAACAACATTTTAAAATAATAACATGTTCAAATAAAGTTTTATCAGACTGCAAAAGGCCTCAGCATGATTCAGAGAAGCACATCCCTATTTATTGTCTTCTGAGTGCCAGTGTCTATATAAAGGTACAAGGACACAGACTGAGTTAGACAGGGAACTCTGGGTACCACTCATGTATTATAAGGGATAATGTATCCCCTACTGTAAATTATAAGGATATTAGAAGTCACCTGAGTGAGTTTCTGTGTCCATATAAAGTAAGGACACAGACTGAGTTATACAGGAAACTCTGGGTACCACTCGTGTATTATAGGGATAATGTATCCGCTACTGTAATTATAAGGGTATTAGAAGTCACTGAGAGTTCTTGTGTCTATATAAAGTTACAGGCACAAACTGAGTATAACAAGGAACTCTGGGTACCAACTCATGTATTATAAAGGGATAATGTATCCCCTACTGTAAATTATAAGATATTAAGTCACTGAGGATTTCTGGTGTCTATATAAAGGTACAAGGACACAGACTGAGTTATACAGGGAACTCTGGGTACCACTCATGTATTATAAGGGATAATGTATCCCTTCTGTAAATTATAAGGAGTATTAGAAGTTAGCTGAGGCCATTCTGTATCCGTATAAGGTAACAAGGACACAGACTGAGTTATACAGAACTCTGGTACCACTCATGATTATAAGGGATAATGTATCCCCTCTGTAAATTATAAGGATATTAGAAGTCACTGAGGAGTTCTGTGTCTATATAAAGGTACAAGGACAGACTGAGTTATACAGGGAACTCTGGGTACCCACTCATGTATTATAATGGATAATGTATCCCCTCTTCTGTAAATTATAAGGATATAGAAGTCACTGAGGAGTCATGTGGTCCATATAAAGGTACAAGGACACAGGCTGAGTTTATACAGGGACTCTTGGGTACCAACTCATGTATTATAAGGATAATGTAGTCCCTACTGTAAATGATAAGGATATTAGAAGTCACTGAGGATTCTGTGGTCCATATAAGGTACAAGGACACGGCTGAGTTTGACAGGAACTCTGGTACCACTCATGTATTATAAGGGATAATGTTCCCCTACTGTAAATTAATAGGATATTAGAAGTCAATGAGGAGTCCTGTGTCCATATAAAGGTACAAGGACACAGGCTGAGTTAGACAGGAAACTCTGGGTACCACTCATGTATTATTAAGGGATATGTATCCCCTACTGTAAATTATATAAGGATATTATAAGTCAATGAGAGTCCTGTTGTCCATATACAGGTACAAGGGCACAGGCTGAGTTTATACAGGGAACCTGGGTACCACTCATGTATTATAAGGATAATGTAATCCCCTACTGTAAATTATAAGGATATTAGAAGTCACCTGAGAGTTCTGTTCTATAAAGAGGTACAAGACACAGCTGAGTTATACAGGGAACTCTGGGTACCACTCATGTGATTATAAGGGATAATGTATCCCCTACTGTAAATTATATATGTTAGAAGTCACTGAGGAGTTCTGTGTCTATATAAAGTACAAGGACACAGACTGAGTTATACAGGGAACTCTGGGTACCACTCATGTATTATAAGGAGAATGTAATCCCCCTACTGTAAATTATAAGGATATTAGAAGCCACTGAGGAGTTCTTTGGTCTATATAAAGGTACAAGGACACCGACTGAGTTATACAGGAACTCTGGGTACCACTCATGTATAGAAGGGATATGTATTCCCTACTGTAATTAAAGGATTTAGAAGTCACTGAGAGTTTTCTGTATCTATATAAAGGTACAAGACATAGACTGAGTTTATACAGGGAACTCTGGGTACCACTCATGTATTTAATGATTATAGTTCCCCTACTGTAAATGATAAGGATATTAACGCTCCACTGAGGAGTTTGTGTCCACTATAAAAGGTACAAGACATAGACTGATTTACAGTAACTCTGGGTACCACTCATGTATTATAAGGATAATGTATCCCCTACTGTAAAATGATAAGATATTAGAAGTCACTGAGGAGTTCTGTGTCCTATAAGGTAAGCAAGGACATAGACTGAGTTATACAGGGAACTACTCTGGGTACCACTCATGTACTATAGGATATGTATCCCCTACTGTAAATTATAAGGATATTAGAATCACTGAGGTTCTGTGTCCATATAAAGGTACAAGTACATAGACTGAGTTATACAGGAACTCTGGGTACCACTCATGTATTATAAGGGATATGGTATCCCCTACTGTAAATTATAAGGATATTAGAAGTCACTGAGGAGTTCTGTGTCTATATAAAGGTACAAGGACACAGACTGAGTTATACAGGTAACTCTGGTACCACTCATGTATTATAAGGGATATGTATCCCTACTGTAAATTATAAGGATATTCGAAGTCACTGAGGAGTTTGTGTCCTCATATAAACGGTAAGGACACAGACTGAGTTATACAGGGAACTCTGGGTACCACTCATGTATTAAGGGATAATGTATCCCCTACTGTAAATTATAAGGAATTGAAGTCACTGAGGACTTTTGTGTCCATATCAAGGTACAAGACCCAGACTGAGTTATACAGGGAACTCTGGGTACAACTCGTGTTTTATAAGGGATAATGTATCCCCTACTGTAAATTAATAGGATATTGGAAGTCACTGAGGAGTTCTGTGTCTATATAAAGGTACAAGGACACAGACTGAGTTATAACAGAGACTCTGGGTACCCTCATTAATTATAGGGAATAATGTCTCCCCTACTGTAATTATAAGGATATTAGAAGTCACTGAGGAGTTCTGTGGTCATATAAAGGACAAGGACACAGACTGAGTTATACAGGGAACTCTGGGTACCACTCTGTATTATATGATTTGTATCCCCTACTGTAAATTATAAGGATATTAGAATCCTGAGGAGTTCTGTGTCTATAAAGTACAAGGACACAGACTGAGTTATCAGGGAACTCTGGGTACCCACTCATGTATTTAATGGATAATGTATCCCCTACTGTAAATTATAAGGATATTAGAAGTCACTGAGGAGTTCTGTATCCATATAAAGGTACATGGACACAGACTGAGTTATACAGGGAACTCTGGGTACCACTCATGTTATAAAGGGATAACGTATCCCCTACTGTAAATTATAAGGATATTAGAATTCCACTGAGGAGTTCTGTATCCATATAAAGGACATGGACACAGACCTGAGTTATACAGGGAACTCTGGGTACCACTCATTGTTTAAAAAGGATAATGTATCCCCTACTGTAAATTATAAGGATATTAGAGTCACTGAGGAGTTCGTGTCTATATAAAGGTACAAAGACACAGACTGAGTTATACAGGAACTCTGGTACCACTCATGTATTATAAGGATAATGTATCCCTACTGTAAATTATAGGATTTAGAAGTCCTGAGGAGTTCTGTGTCTATATAAGGTACAAGGACACAGACTGAGTTATACAGGGGACTCTGGTACCACTCATGTATTATATGGTATGTATCCCCTACTGTAAATAATAAGGATATTAGAAGTCACTGAGGAGTTCTGTGTCTATATAAAGGTACAAGGACCAGACTGAGTTATAACAGAAGACCTCTGGGTACCCACTCATTTATTATAAGGATAATGTATCCCCTACTGTAAATTATAAGGATATTAGAAGTCACTGAGGAGTTCTGTGTCTATATAAAGGTACAAGGACACAGACTGAGTTATACAGGGACTCTGGGTACCACTCATGTAGTTATAAGGGATAATGTATCCCTACTGTAAATTATAAGGCATATTATAAGTCACTGAGGAGTTCTGTTTCTATATAAAAGGTACAAGGACACAGACTGAGTTATACAGGAACTCTGGGTCCACTCGTGTTTTATAAGGGATAATGTTCCCCTACTGTAAATTATAAGGATATTGGAAGTCCACTGGGAGTTCTGTGTCATATAAAGGTACAAGGACACAGACTGATTTATAACAAGGGAACTCTGGGTACCACTCACTGTATTATAGGGATAATGTACCCCTACTGTAATTTATAAGGATTTAGAAGTCACTGAGGAGTTCTTGTGTCTATGATAACGGTACAAGGACACAGACTGAGTTATACAGGGAACTCTGGTACCACTCATGTATTGATAATGATTAGTATCCCCTACTGTAATATAAGGATATTAGAAAGTCCACTGAGGAGTTCTGTGTCTAATAAAGGTACAAGGACACAGACTTGATTTACAGGGAACTCTGGGTACCACTCATGTTTATAATGGATAATGTATCCACTACTGTAAATTATAAGGATATTAGAAGTCACTGAGGATTCTGTATCCAATATAAGGTACATGGCACAGACTGAGTTATACAGGGAACTCTGGGTACCACTCATGTATTAAAGGGTATGTATCCCCTACTGTAATTATAAGGAATTAAAATCACTGAGGAGTTCTGTATCCATATAAAGGTACCTGGACACAGACTGAGTTATACAGGGAACTCTGGGTACCCTCATGTATAAAAGGATAATGTATCCCCTACTGTAAATAAAGGATATAGAAGTCACTGAGGAGTTCTGTGTCTATATAAAGTACAAGGACACGACTGAGTTATACAGGGAACTCTGGGTACCACTCATGTATTATAAGGATAATGTTCCCTACTGTAAATTATAGGATATTAGAAGTCACTGAGGAGTTCTGTGTCTATATAAAGGTACAAGGACCAGACTGAGTTATAAAGGGGACTCTGGGTACCACTCATGTATTATAAGGATAATGTTCCCCTACTGTAATTTAAGATATTAGAAGTCACTGAGGAGTTCTGCTGTGTCTATATAAAGGTACAAGGACACAGACTGAGTTTAACAGAAGACTCTGGGTACCACTCATGTATTATAAGGATAAATGTATCCCCTACTGTAAATTATAGGATATTAGAAGTCACTGAGGAGTTCTTGTGTCTTTAAAGGTACAAGGACACAGACTGAGTTATCAGGGAACTCTGGGTACCACTCATGTATTATAGGGATAATGTATCCCCTACTGTAAATTATAAGGATATTAGAAGTCACGAGGAGTTCTGTTTCTATATAAAGGTACAAGGACACAGACTGAGTTTATACAGGGACTCTGGTTACCACTCCTGTATTATAAGGGATAATGTATCCCCTACTGTAAATTATAGGATATTAGAAGTCACTGAGGAGTTCTGTGTCCATATAAAGGTACAAGGACACAGACTGAGTTATACATGGAACTCTGGGTACCACTCATGTATTATAAGGGATAATATATCCCCTACTGTAAATTATAAGGATATTAGAAGTCACTGAGGAGTTCTGTGTCATATAAGTAAACAGGACACAGACTGAGTTATACAGGGAACTCTTGGTACCACCATGTATTATAAGGGATAATGTATCCCCTACTGTAAATTATAAGGATATTAAGTTCACTGAGGAGTTCTGTGTCTATAAAAGGTACAGACACAGACTGAGTTATACAGGGAACTCTGGGTACCACTCATGTTATAAGGGATACTGTATCCCCTACGTAAATTTAAGGATATTAGAAGTCACTGAGGAGTTCTGTGTCTATATAAAGGTATAAGGACACAGACTGAGTTATACAGGGAACTCTGGGTACCACTCAGTATTATAAGGGATAATGTATCCCTACTGTAAATTATAAGATATTAGAAGTCACTGAGGAGTTTCTGTGTCTATATAAAGGTACAAGGACACAGACTGAGTTATATAGGGAACTCTGGGTACCACTCATTATTTATAGGGATAATGTATCCCCTACTGTAAATTATAAGGATATTGAAGCACTGAGGAGTTCTGTGTCTATATAAAGTAACAAGACACAGACGTAGTTATACAGGGAACTCTGGGTACCACTCATGTATTATAAGGATAATGTATCCCCTACTGTAAATTATAGGATATTAGAAGTCACTGAGGAGTTCTTGTCTATATAAAGGTACACAGGACACAGACTGAGTTATCAGGGAACTCGGGTACCACTCATGTAATTATAAGGATAATGTATCCCCTACTGTAAATTATAAGGATATTAGAAGTCACTGAGGAGTTCTGTGTCTATATAAGGTACAGACACAGACTGAGTTATACGGGAACTCTGGGTACCACTCATGTATTATGAATGGGATAATGTATCCCCTACTGTAAATTATAAGGATATTAGAAGTCACTGAGGAGTTCTGTATCCATATAAAGGTACATGGACACAGACTGAGTTATACAGGGAACTCTGGTACCACTCTGTATTATAAGGGATAATGTATCCCCTACTGTAAATTATAAGGATATTAGAAGTCACTGAGGAGTTCTGTATCCATATAAAGGTACATGGACAGACTGATTATTCATGGAACTCTGGGTACCACTCATGTATTATAAAGATAATGTATCCCCTACTGTAAATTATAAGGATATTAGAAGTCACGAGGAGTTCTGTGTCTATATAAAGGTACAGGACCAGACTGAGTTATACAGGGAACTCTGGGTACCACTCATGTATTATAAGGATAATGTATCCCTACTGTAAATTATAAGGATATTAGAAGTCACTGAGGAGTTCTCTGTGCTATCATATAAAGGTACAGGACACAGACTGAGTTACAGGGACTCTGGGTACCACTCATGTATTATAAGGGATGATAGTATCCCCTACTGTAAAATTATAAGGATTTAGAAGTCACTGAGGAGTTTGTGTCTATACTAGAGCAGTACAAGGACACAGATTGAGTTATACAGGGAGCTCTGGGTACCACTCATGTGTTATAAGGGATAATGTATCCCCTACTGTAAATTATAAGGATATTAGAAGTCACTGAGGAGTTCGAACTCTGGGTACCACTCTGTTTTATAAGGGTAATGTATCCCCTACTGTAAATTAAAGGATATTAGAAGTCACTGAGGAGTTCTGTGTCTTATAAAGGTACAAGGACACAGACTGAGTTATACAGGGAACTCTGGGTACCACTCATGTATTATAAGGGATAATGTATCCCTTCTGTAAATTATAAGGATATTAGAAGTCACTGAGGAGTTCTGTGTCTATATAAAGGTACAAGGACACAGACTGAGTTATACAGGGAACTCTGGGTACCACTCATGTATTATAAGGGATAATGTATCCCCTACTGTAAATTATAAGGATATTAGAAGTCACTGAGAGTTCTGTGTCTATATAAAGGTACAAGGACACAGACTGAGTTATACAGGAACTCTGGGTACCACTCATGTATTATAAGGATAATGTATCCCCTACTGTAATTATAAGGATATTAGAAGTCACTGAGGAGTTCTGTGTCATATAAAGGTACAAGGCACAGACTGAGTTATACAGGGAACTCTGGGTACCACTCATGTATTATAGGGATAATGTATCCCCTACTGTAAATTATAAGGATATTAGAAGTCACTGAGGAGTTCTGTGTCCATATAAAGGTACAAGGACACAGACTGAGTTATACAGGGAACTCTGGGTACCACTCATGTATTATAAGGATAATGTATCCCCTACTGTAAATTATAAGGATATTAGAAGTCACTGAGGAGTTCTGTGTCTATATAAAGGTACAAGGACACAGACTGAGTTATACAGGGAACTCTGGGTACCACTCATGTATTATAAGGGATAATGTATCCCCTACTGTAAATTATAAGGATATTAGAAGTCACTGAGAGTTCTGTGTCTATATAAAGGTACAAGGACACAGACTGAGTTATACAGGGAACTCTGGGTACCACTCATGTATTATAAGGATAATGTATCCCCTACTGTAAATTATAAGTATTAGAAGTCACTGAGAGTTCTGTGTCTATATAAAGGTACAAGGACACAGACTGAGTTATACAGGGAACTCTGGGTACCACTCATGTATTATAAGGGATAATGTATCCCCTACTGTAAATTATAAGGATATTAGAAGTCACTGAGGAGTTCTGTGTCTATATAAAGGTCAAGGACACAGACTGAGTTATACAGGGAACTCTGGGTACCACTCATGTTATAAGGGATAATGTATCCCCTACTGTAAATTATAAGGATATTAGAAGTCACTGAGGAGTTCTGTGTCTATATAAAGGTACAAGGACACAGACTGAGTTATACAGGGAACTCTGGGTACCACTCATGTATTATAAGGGATAATGTATCCCCTACTGTAAATTATAAGGATATTAGAAGTCACTGAGGAGTTCTGTGTCTATATAAGGTACAAGGACACAGACTGAGTTATACAGGGAACTCTGGGTACCCTCATGTATTATAAGGGATAATGTATCCCCTACTGTAAATTATAGGATATTAGAAGTCACTGAGGAGTTCTGTGTCATATAAAGGTACAAGGACACAGACTGAGTTATACAGGGAACTCTGGGTACCACTCATGTATTATAAGAGGTAATGTACCCCTACTGTAAATTATAAGGATATTAGAAGTCACTGAGGAGTTCGTGTCTATATAAAGGTACAAGGACAAAGACTGAGTTATACAGGAAACTCTGGGTACCACTCATGTATTATAAGGGATAATGTATCCCCTACTGTAAATTATAAGGATATTAGAAGTCACTGAGGAGTTCTGTGTCATATAAAGGTACAGGACACAGACTGAGTTATAGCAACCACTCATGTATTATAAGGGATAATGTATCCCCTACTGTAAATTATAAGGATATTAGAATTCACTGAGGAGTTCTGTGTCTATATAAAGGTACAGGGACACAGACTGAGTTATACAGGGAACTCTGGGTACCACTCATGTGTTATAAGGGATAATGTATCCCCTACTGTAAATTATAAGGATATTAGAAGTCACTCTGGTTACCACCATTTATTATAAGGGATATGTATCCCCTACTGTAAATTATAAGGATATTAGAAGTCACTGGGGTTCTGTGTCTATATAAAGGTACAAGGACACAGACTGAGTTATACAGGGAACTCTGGTACCACTCATGTATTATAGGGATAATGTATCCCCTACTGTAAATTATAAGGATATTAGAAGTCACTGAGGAGTTCTGTGTCTATATAAGGTACAAGGACACAGACTGAGTTATACAGGGAACTCTGGGTACCACTCATGTATTATAAGGGATAATGTATCCCCTACTGTAAATATAAGGATATTAGAAGTCACTGAGGAGTTCTGTGTCTATATAAGGTACAAGGACACAGACTGAGTTATACAGGGAACTCTGGGTACCACTCATGTATTATAAGGATAATGTATCCCTACTGTAAATTATAAGGATATTAGAAGTCACTGAGGAGTTCTGTGTCTATATAAAGGTACAAGGACACAGACTGAGTTATACAGGGAACTCTGGGTACCACTCATGTATTATAAGGTAATGTATCCCCTACTGTAAATTATAAGGATATTAGAAGTCACTGAGGAGTTCTGTGTCTATATAAAGGTACAAGGACACAGACTGAGTTATACAGGGAACTCTGGGTACCACTCATGTATTATAAGGTAATGTATCCCCTACTGTAAATTATAAGGATATTAGAAGTCACTGAGGAGTTCTGTGTCTATATAAAGGTACAAGGACACAGACTGAGTTATACAGGGAACTCTGGGTACCACTCATGTATTATAAGGGATAATGTATCCCCTACTGTAAATTATAAGGATATTAGAAGTCACTGAGGAGTTCTGTGTCTATATAAAGGTACAAGGACACAGACTGAGTTATACAGGGAACTCTGGGTACCACTCATGTATTATAAGGGATAATGTCCCCTACTGTAAATTATAAGGATATTAGAAGTCACTGAGAGTTCTGTGTCTATATAAAGGTACAAGGACACGACTGAGTTATACAGGGAACTCTGGGTACCACTCATGTATTATAAGGGATAATGTCCCCTACTGTAAATTATAAGGATATTAGAAGTCACTGAGGAGTTCTGTGTCTATATAAGGTACAAGGACACAGACTGAGTTATACAGGAACTCTGGGTACCACTCATGTATTATAAGGATAATGTATCCCCTACTGTAAATTATAAGGATATTAGAAGTCACTGAGGAGTTCTGTGTCTATATAAGGTACAAGGACACGACTGAGTTATCAGGGAACTCTGGGTACCACTCATGTATTATAGGGATAATGTATCCCCTACTGTAAATTATAAGGATATTAGAAGTCACTGAGGAGTTCTGTGTCTATATAAGGTACAAGGACACAGACTGAGTTATACAGGGAACTCTGGGTACCACTCATGTATTATAAGGGATAATGTATCCCCTACTGTAAATTATAAGGATATTAGAAGTCACTGAGGAGTTCTGTGTCTATATAAAGGTACAAGGACACAGACTGAGTTATACAGGGAACTCTGGGTACCACTCATGTATTATAAGGGATAATGTATCCCCTACTGTAAATTATAAGGATATTAGAAGTCACTGAGGAGTTCTGTGTCTATATAAAGGTACAAGGACACAGACTGAGTTATACAGGGAACTCTGGGTACCACTCATGTATTATAAGGATAATGTATCCCCTCTGTAAATTATAAGGATATTAGAAGTCACTGAGGAGTTCTGTGTCTATATAAAGGTACAAGGACACAGACTGAGTTATACAGGAACTCTGGGTACCACTCATGTATTATAAGGATAATGTATCCCCTACTGTAAATTATAAGGATATTAGAAGTCACTGAGGAGTTCTGTGTCTATATAAAGTACAAGGACACAGACTGAGTTATACAGGGAACTCTGGGTACCACTCATGTATTATAAGGGATAATGTATCCCCTACTGTAAATTATAAGGATATTAGAATCACTGAGGAGTTCTGTGTCTATATAAAGGTACAAGGACACAGACTGAGTTATACAGGGAACTCTGGGTACCACTCATGTATTAAAGGGGATAATGTATCCCTACTGTAAATTATAAGGATATTAGAAGTCACTGAGGGTTCTGTGTCTATATAAAGGTACAAGGACACAGACTGAGTTATACAGGGAACTCTGGGTACCACTCATGTATTATAAGGGATAATGTATCCCCTACTGTAATTATAAGGATATTAGAAGTCACTGAGGAGTTCTGTGTCTATATAAAGGTACAGGACACAGACTGAGTTATACAGGGAACTCTGGGTACCACTCATGTATTATAAGGGATATGTATCCCCTACTTAAATTATAAGGATATTAGAAGTCACTGAGGAGTTCTGTGTCTATATAAAGGTACAAGGACACAGACTGAGTTATACAGGGAACTCTGGGTACCACTCATGTATTATAAGGGATAATGTATCCCCTACTGTAAATTATAAGGATATTAGAATCACTGAGGAGTTCTGTGTCTATATAAAGGTACAAGGACACAGACTGAGTTATACAGGGAACTCTGGGTACCACTCATGTATTATAGGGATAATGTATCCCCTACTGTAAATTATAAGGATATTAGAAGTCACTGAGGAGTTCTGTGTCTATATAAAGGTACAAGGACACAGACTGAGTTATAAGGGAACTCTGGGTACCACTCATGTATTATAAGGATAATGTATCCCCTACTGTAAATTATAGGATATTAGAAGTCACTGAGGAGTTCTGTGTCTATATAAGGTACAGGACACAGACTGAGTTATACAGGGAACTCTGGGTACCACTCATGTATTATAAGGGATAATGTATCCCCTACTGTAAATTATAAGGATATTAGAAGTCCGAGAGTTGTGTCTATATAAAGGTACAAGGACACAGACTGAGTTATACAGGGAACTCTGGGTACCACTCATGTATTATAAGGGATAATGTATCCCCTACTGTAAATTATAAGGAATATATGTGTCTATATCAGTTACAGGCACAAACTGAGTTATGACAGGGACTCTGGGTACCACTCATGTATTATAATGATAATGTATCCCCTACTGTAAATTATAAGGAATATTAGAAGTCACTGAGGATTCTGTGTCTTATAAAAGGTACAAGGACCAGACTCGCGTTTATACAGGGAACTCTGAGTCCCCACTCATGTATTATAAGGGATATGTATCCCCTTCTGTAACATTAAAGGATATTAGAAGTTATGGTCACTTCGTATCCGTTTAAAAGGTCAAGGACCACAACTGAGTTATACAGGGACTCTGGGTACCACTCATGTATTATAAGGGATAATTGTATCCCCTACTTAATTATAAGGATATTAGAAGTCCACTTCCACTGAGGAGTTTCTGTGTCTATATAAAGGTACTAGACCAGACGAGTTATACAGAACTCTGGGTACCCACTCATGTATTATAATGGATAATGTATCCCCTACTGCTGTAAAATTATAAGGATATTAGACGTCAATGAGGAGTCCTGTGGTCCATATAAAAGGTAACAGATATCACAGGCGAGTCTAACAGGACTCTGGGTACCCACTCTGTATTAATAAAGGGATATGGAATCCCCTACTGTAAATGATAAGGATATAGAAGTCAATGAGGATTCCTGTGGTCCATATAAAGGTACAAGGACACAGGCTGAGTTAGACAGGACTCTGGTAACCACTCATGTATTATAAGGGATAATGTAGCCCCTACTGTAAATTATAAGGATATTAGAAGTCAATGAGGAGTCCTTTGTCCAATAAAGGTCAGTACACAGGCTGATTTAGACAGGACTCTGGGTACCACTCATGTATTATAAGGGATATGATCCCCTACTGTAAATTATATAATATTATAAGTCAATGAGATTCCCTGTGGTCCCCCCAATACAGTACAAGGACACAGGCTGAGTTTATACGGGAACCTGGGTACCACTCAGTAATATAAGGGATAATGTATCCCCTACTGTAAATTATAAGGGTATTAGAAGTCCCTGAGGATTCTGTGCTATAAAAGGTACAAGGACACAAGACTGAGTTATCCAGGGAACTCTGGGTATCCTCATGTGGTTATAATGGATAATGTATCCCCTACTGTACTGTAATTAATAAGGATATTAGAAGTCACTGAGGAGTTCTGTGTCTATATAAAGGTACAAGACACAGACTGAGTTATACAGGAACTCTGGGTACCACTCATGTTTATAAGGGATATGTAACTCCCTACTGTAATTATAAGGATATTAGAAGCCACTGAGGAGTTCTTTGGTCTTATAAAGGTACAAGGACACCGACTGATTATACCGGAACTCTGGTGGTACCACACCACCCTCATGTATTAGAAGGGATGATGTTATTCCCTATGTAATTATAGGATATTAAAGTCACTGAGGAGTTCTGTATCTATATAAAGGTACAAGACATAGACTGAGTTTATACAGGGAACTCTGGTACCACTCATGTATTAATCATGATTATGTTCCCCTACTGTACTGATAAGGATCTCGAATTCCACTGAGGAGTTTCCTGTGTCCATATAAAAATGTACAAGGACATAGACTGAGTTAGACAGGTAACTCTGGGTACCACTCATGTATTAAGGACTAATGTATCCCCTACTGTAAATTATAAGGATATTAGAAGTCCGGAAGGAGTCTGTGTCCATATAAAGGTACAAAGACACAGACTGAGTTATACAGGGAACTCTGGGTACCACGTCTGTATATAAGGTGATAATGTATCCGCTACTGTAAATTATAATGGAGTATTAGAATCCACTGAGGAGTTCTGTTCTATTAAAGTTACAAGCACATAACTGAGTTTAGTGGAACCTGGGGGGGGGGGTACCACTCATGATATAAGGGATAATGCTATCCCCTACGAATTATAAGGATATTAGAAGTTCACTGAGATTCTGTGTCTATATAAAGGGTACAAGGACACAGACTGAGTATAGCAGGAACTCTGGGTACCACTCATTGTATTATAAGGGATATGTATCCCCTACTGTAAATTATAAGGATATTAGAAGTCACTGAGGATTTCTGTGTCGATATAAGGTACAAGGACACAGACTGAGTTATACAAGGGACTCTGGGTACCACTCAGTGTATTATGGGATAATGTATCCCCTACTGTAAATATAAGGATATTAGAAGTCACTGAGGGTTTTTGTCTATATAAGGTACAAGACACAGACTGAGTTATACCGGAACTCTGGGTACCAACTCTGTATTTATAAGGGATAATGTATCCCCTACTGTAAATTAAATGGATATTAAGTCACTGAGGAGTTCTGTGTCTATATAAAGGTACAAGGACACAGACTGAGTTATACAGGGAACTCTGGGTACCCCTCATGTATATAAGGGATAATGTATCCCACCTGTAAATTATAAGGATATTGCAGACTGAGGCTTCTGTGGTCCTATAAAGGTACAAGGACACAGACTGAGTTTACAGGGAACTCTGGGACCACTCTGTATTATATATGATATTGTATCCCTCTACTGTAAATTATAAGGATATTAGAAGTCCTGAGAGTTCTGTGTCTATATAAAGTACAAGGACACAGACTGAGTTATACAGGGAACTCGGGTACCCACTCCATGTATTATATGGATAATGTATCCCCTACTGTAAATTATAAGGATATTAGAAGTCACTGAGGAGTCATGTTCCATATAAAGGTACTAAAGGACACAGGCTGAGTTATACAGGGAACTCTGGGTACCACTCATGTATTATAGGATAATGTATCCCTACTGTAAATTATAAGGATATTAGAAGTCACTGAGGAGTCTGTTCCATATAAAGGTACAAGGACACGACTGAGTTATACCGGGGAACTCTGGGTACCACTCATGTATTATAAGGATAATGTTCCCCTACTGTAATTATAAGGATATAGACGTCAGCTGAGGATTCTGTGTCTATATAAAGGTACAAGACACAGACTGAGTTATACAGGGACTCCTGGTACCACTCATGTATTATAAGGGATAATGTATCCCCTACTGTAAATTATAATGGATATTAGAAGTCACTGAGGAGTTCTGTTCTGCATATAAGGTACAAGACACAGACTGAGTTATATCAGGGAACTCTGGTACCACTCATGTATTATAAGGATAATGTATCCCTACTGTAAATTATAAGCTATTAGAAGTCACTGATGAGTTCTGTTCTATATAAAAGGTCAAGGACAGACTGAGGTTATAACAGGACTCTGGGTACCACTCATTGTATTATAAGGGATAATGTATCCCCTACTGTAAATTAAAGTATTAGAATCACTGAGAGTTCTGTGTCTATATAAATTACAAGGACACAGACCTGAGTTATACAGGAACTCCTGGGTACCACTCATGTTATAAGGGATAATGCCCCTACTGTAAATTATAAGGATATTATGAAGTCCTGAGGAGTTCTGTGTCTATATAAAGGTACAAGGACACAGACTGAGTTTATACAGGGAACTCTGGGTACCACTCTGTTTATAAGGGATAATGTATCCCCTACTGTAAATTATAAGGATATTTGAAGTACTGAGAGTTCCTGTTCCTATAAAGGTACAAGGACACAGACTGAGTTATACAGGAACTCTGGGTACCCTCCCATGTTTATAAGGGATAATGTATCCCCTACTGTAAATTATCAAGGATATTAAGAAGTCACTGAGGAGTTTTGTGTCCATATAAACGGTACAAGACAGACTGAGTTATACGGGAACTCTGGGTACCACTCATGTATTATAAGGATAATGTATCCCCTACTGTAAATTATCAGGATATTAGAAGTCACTGAGGAGTTTCGTGTCTATTAAAGGTACAAAGGACACAGCCTGAGTTATACATGGAACTCTGGGTACCACACTCATGTATTATAGGGATAATGTATCCCCTACTGTAAATTATAAGGATATTAGAAGTCACTGAGGAGTTCTGTGTCCATATAAGGTACAGGACCAGACTGAGTTATACAGGGAACTCTGGGTACCACTCTGTATTATAGGGTACTGTATCCCCTACTGTAAATTATAAGGATAATTAAAGTCACTGAGGAGTTCTGTGTCCTAATCGAAGTACTGGACACAGACTGAGTTATACAGGGAACTCTGGGTACCACTCATGTATTATAAGGATAATGTATCCCCTACTGTAAATTATAAGGATATTAGAAGTCACTGAGGAGTTCTGTGTCTATACAAAGGTACAAGGACACAGACTGAGTTACAGGGAACTCTGGGTACCACCATGTTTATAAGGATAATGTATCCCCTACTGTAAATTATTAGGATATTAGAAGTCACTGAGGAGTTCTGTGTCTATTATAAGGTACAAGACACAGACTGAGTTATACAGGGAACTCTGGGTACCACTCATGTATTATAATGGATAATGTATCCCCTACTGTAATATTAAGGATATTAGAAGTCACTGAGGAGTTCTGTATCCTATATAAAGGTACAGGACACAGACTGAGTTATACAGGACTCTGGGTACCACTCATGTATTCATAAGGGATAAAATGTATCCCCTACTGTAATTATAAGGTATTAGAAGTCCTGAGGAGTTCTTGTGTCTATAAAGGTACAAGGCCACAGACTGAGTTATACAGGGAACTCTGGGTACCACTCATGTATTATAGGATAATGTATCCCCTACTGTAAATTATAAGGATATTAGAAGTCACTGAGGAGTTCTGTGTCATAAAAGGTACAAGGACACAGACTGATGTTATCAGGGAACTCTGGGTACCACTCATGTATTTAAGGGATAATGTTCCCCTACGTAAATTATAAGGATATTAGAAGTCACTGAGGAGTTCTGTGTCCATTAAGGTACAAGGACACAGACTGAGTTATACATGGAACTCTGGTACCACTCATGTATTATAAGGGATAATTTATCCCCTACTGTAAATTATAAGGATATAGAATCACTGAGGAGTTCTGTTCTATATAAAGGTACAGGACACAGACTGAGTTCTACAGGGAACTCTGGGTACCACTCATTCTTATAATGGGATAATGTATCCCCTACTGTAAATTATAAGGATATTGAAGTTACTGAGGAGTTCTGTGTCTATATAAAGGTACAATGGACACAGACTGATTTATACAGGGAACTCTGGGTACCACTCATTGTATTTAAGGGATAATGTATCCCTACTGTAAATTTGAAGGATTTAGAAGTCCTGAGGAGTTCTGTGTCTATAGTAACGGTACAAGGACACAGACTGAGTTATACAGGGACTCTGTGGTACCACTCATTTATTATAAGGGATAATGTATCCCCTACTGTAAATTATAAGGATATTAGAAGTCACTGAGGATTTCTGTGTCTATATAAAGGTACAAGGACACAGACTGAGTTATAAGGGAACTCTTGGGTACCACTCATGTAATTTAATGGATAATGTATCCCCTACTGTAAATTATAAGGATATTAGAAGTCACTGAGGAGTTCTGTGTCTATATAAAGGTACAAGACACAGACTGAGTTATACAGGGAACTCTGGGTACCCACTCATGTATTATAATGGATAATGTATCCCCTACTGTAAATTAAAGGATATTAAAGTCACTGAGGAGTTCTGTTCTATATAAAGGTACACAGGACACAGACTGAGTTATACAGGGAACTCTGGGTACCACTCATGTATTACAAGGGATAATGTATCCCCTACTTGTATTTATAAGGATTTGAAGTCACTGAGGAGTTCTGTGTCTTATAAAGGTACAAGGACACAGACTGATGTTATACAGGGAACTCTGGGTACCACTCATGTTAATTAGAAGGTAAATGTATCCCCTACTGTAAATTATAGGATATTAGAAGTCACTGATGAGTTCTGTATCTATAAAGGTACTGGACACAGACTGAGTTATACGAGGAACTCTGGTTACCACTCATGTATTATAAAAGATAATGTATCCCCTACTGTAAATTAAAGGATATTAGAAGTCACTGAGGAGTTCTGTTCTATATAAAGGTACAAGGACACAGACTGATTTATACAGGGAACTCTGGGTACCACTCATGTATTTAAAGTATAATGTATCCCCCCTACTGTAAATTATAAGATATTAGAAGTCACTGAGGAGTTCGTGTCTATATAAAGGTACATGGACACAGACTGAGTTATACAGGGAACTCTGGGTACCACCATGTATTATAAGGATATGTATCCCCTACTGTAAATTATAAGGATATTAGAAGTCACCGAGGAGTTCTGTTCTATAAAGGTACAAGGACACAGACTGAGTTATACAGGGGACTCTGGGTACCACTCATATTATAAGGGAGAATGTATCCCCTACTGTAAAATTATAAGGATTATAGTCACTGAGGAGTTCTGTGTCTATATAAATGTACAAGGACACGACAGGTTATACAGGAGCCTCTGGGTACCACTCATGTATTATAGGGATAATGTTATCCCTACTGTAAATTATAAGGATATTAGAAGTCACTGAGGAGTTCTGTGTCTATATAAAGTACAGGACACAGACTGAGTTATACAGGAACTCTGGGTAACCACTCATGTATATAAGGATAATGTATCCCCTACTTGTAATTATAAGGATATTAGCAAGTCACTGAGGAGTCTGTGTGCTATATAAAGGTACAAGGACACAGACTGAGTTAACAGGGACTCTGGGTACCACTCATGTATATAAGGATAAATGTATCCCCTACTGTAAATATAAGGATATTAGAAGTCACTGAGGAGTTCTGTGTCTATATAAAGGTACCAGGACACAGACTGAGTTAACAGGGAACTCTGGTACCACTCATGTATTATAAGGGATAATGTAATCCCTACTGTAAATTATAAGGATATTAGAAGTCCTGAGGAGTTCTGTTTCTATATAAAGGTACAAGGACACAGACTGATTTATACAGAACTCGGGTACCACTCATGTATTATAAGGGATAATTTATCCCCTACTGTAATTATAAGGATATTAGAAGTCACTGAGGAGTTCTGTGTCTCTATAAAGGTACAGGGACACAGACTGAGTTTATACAGGGACTCTGGGTACCACTCATGTATTATAAGGGATAATGTATCCCCTACTGTAAATATAAGGATATTAGAAGTCACTGAGGAGTTCTGTGCTATATAAAGGTACAAGGACACAGACTGAGTTATCAGGGAACTCTGGGTACCACTCATGTATATAAGGATATGTATCCCCTACTGTAAATTATAAGGATATTAGAAGTCACTGAGGATGTTCTGTGTCTATAAAGGTACAAGACACAGACTGAGTTATACAGGGAACTCTGGGTACCACTCATGTTTATAGGATAATTTATCCCCTACTGTAAATTATAAGGATATTAGAATGTCACTGAGGAGTTCTGTGTCTATATAAAGGTACAAGGACACAGACTGAGTTATACAGGGAACTCTGGTACCACTCATGTATTATAAGGGAAATGTATCCCCACTGTAAATTATAAGGATATTAGAAGTCACTGAGGAGTTTCTGTGTCTATATAAAGGTACAAGGACACAGACTGAGTTATACAGGGAACTCTGGGTACCACTCATGTATTATAATGGATAATGTATCCCCTACTTGTAAATTATAAGGATATTAGAAGTCACTGAGGAGTTCTGTATCCATATAAAGGTACATGACCAGACGAGTTATACAGGAACTCTGGGTACCACTCATTGATTATAAGGGATAATGATCCCCTACTGTAAATTATAAGGTCTTAGAAGTCACTGAGGAGTTTCTGTATCCTATAAAGGTACATGGACACAGACTGATTTACAGGGAACTCTGGGTACCACTCATGTATTATAAAGATGATATGTATCCCCTACTGTAAATTATAAGGATAATTAGAAGTCACTGAGGAGTTCTGTGTCTATATTAAAGGTACAAGGACACAGACTGAGTTATACAGGGAACTCTGGGTACACTCATGTATATAGAGGATAATGTATCCCATACTGTAAATTAAAGGATTAGAAGTCACTGAGGAGTTCTGTGTCTATATAAAGGTACAAGGACACAGACTGAGTTATACAGGGACTCTGGGTACCACTCATGTATTATAAGGGATATGTATCCCCTACTGTAAATTATAAGGAATTAGAAGTCCCTGAGAGTTCTGTGTCTATATAAAGGTACAAGGACACAGACTGAGTTAATCAGAAGACTCTGGGGTACCACTCTGTATTATAAGGGATAATGTACCCCTACTGTAAATTATAAGGAATTTAGAAGTCACTGAGGAGTTCTGTGTCTATATAAAGGACAAGGACACAGACTGAGTTATACAGGGAACTCTGGGTACCACTCATGTATTATAAGGGATAATGTATCCCTACTGTAAATTATAAGGATAGAAGTCACTGAGGAGTTCTCTGTGTCTATATAAAGGTACAAGGACACAGACTGAGTTACAGGGGCCTCTGGGTACCACTCATGTATTATAAGGGATATGTATCCTCTACTGTAAATTATAAAGGATATTAGAAGTCACTGAGGAGTTTGTGTCTATATAAGGATACAAGGACACAGACTGAGTTATACAGGGAACTCTGGGTACCACTCAGGTATTTAAGGGAATGTATCCCCTACTGTAAAATTTAAGGATATTAGAAGTCCACTGAGGAGTTCTGTGTCCATATAAAGGTAACAAGGACACAGACTGAGTTTACAGGGAACTCTGGGTACCACTCATGTATATAAGGGATAATGTATCCCCTACTGTAAATTATAAGGGTATTAGAAGTCACTGAGGAGTTCTGTGTCTATATAGAAAGGTACAAGGACACAGCCTTAGTTATACAGGGAACTCTGGTGTACCCACTCAGTGTTATAAGGGATAATGTATCCCCTACTGTAAATTATAAAAGGATATTAGAAGTCACTGAGGAGTTCTGTGTCTATATAAGGTACAAGGACACGACTGAGTTATACCAGGGAACTCTGGGTACCACCTCTGTATTATAAGGGAAATTATCCCACTGTAAATTATTAGGATATTAGAAGCACTGAGGAGTTCTGTGTCTTATAATGTACAAGGACACAGACTGAGTTATACAGGGAACTCTGGGTACCACTCATGTATTAGAAGGGATAGTATTCCCTACTGTAATTATAAGGATCTTAGAAGTCACTGAGAGTTCTGTATCTATATAAAGGTACAAGGACATAGACTGAGTTAATACAGGGAACTCTGGGTACCACTCATGTATTATATGGATTATGTATCCCCTACTGTAAATGTAAGGATATTAATTCACTGAGGAGTTCGGTGTCCATTAAAAGGTACAAGGACATAGACTGAGTTTACAGTAACTCTGGGTACCACTCATTATTATAAGGGATTTTTGGTATCCCCTACTGTAAATGATAAGGGATTTAGAAACACTGAGGGTTCTGGTCCATATAAAAGTACAATGACATAGACTGAGTATACAGGGACTCCTGGGTACCACTCATGACTATAAGGGATAATGTATCCCCTACTGTAAATTATAAGAATATTAGAAGTCACTGAGGAGTTTTCTGTGTCCATATAAAGGTACAAGGACATAGACTGAGTTATCCAGGGAACTCTGTGGGTACCACTCATGTATTATAAGGATAATTTATCCCCTACTGTAAATTATAAGGATATTAGAAGTCACTGAAGGATTTCTGTGTCTATATAGTACAAGGACACAGACTGAGTTATACAGGGAACTCTGGGTACCACTCATGTATTATAAGGAGAATGTATCCCTACTGTAAATTATAAGATATAGAAGTCACTGAGGAGTTCTGTTCTAATAAAGGTACAAGGACACAGCCTGAGTTAAACAGGGAACTCTGGGTTCCCACTCATGTATTATAGGGATAATATCCCCGACTGTATTATAAGGATATTAGAAGTCACTGAGGATTTGTGTGCTTATAAAGGTACAAGGACACAGACTGAGTTATAACAGGAGAACTAGCTGGGTACACTCGTGTTTTATAAGGGATAATGTATCCCCTACTGTAAATATACAGGATATTGGAAGTCACTGAGAGTTCTGTGTTTCATAAAAGTATCAAGGACACGACTGGTTATGACGGAACTCTGGGTTACCCTACTCATGTATTATAAGGAAGGATAATGTATCCCCTACTGTTAAATATAAGATATTACGAAGTCACTGAGGAGTTCTGTGTCTATTAATAAAGGTAGACAAGGCCGGACTGAGTTATACAGGGACTCTTGGTACCAACTCATGTTTATATGATTATTGTATCCCCTACTTAAAATTATAAGGATATGATATAAGTCCTGAGGAAGTTCTGTTCTATATAAAGGTACAAGACACAGACTGAGTATACCAGGGATCTGGGTACCACTTCATGTATATAACTAGGGCTGAAGTATCCCTATGTAAACCTTATAAGGATATTAGAAGTCACTGAGGAGTCTGTATCCATAATAAGTACATGGACCACGACTGAGTTATACGGGAACTCTGGGTACCACTCTGTATTTTAGAAGGGATAAACGATCCCCTAGTAAATTTAAGGTATATTAGAATTGGAGCAGACCTGTTGTGATTGGGAGGTTTTGTGTACCATATAAAGGTACAGGTGACACAGCCTGAGTTATCAGGGAACTCGGGTACCACTCATGTATTAAAAGGATAATTATCCCCTACTGTAAATTATAAGGATTTAGAAGTATGAGGAGTTTGGTCATGTTGTGTCAGATATAAAGGTACAAAAGACACAGACTGAGTTAACCGGAGAACTCTGGTACCAAGCTAGTTGTTGTATTATAAGGATCCACATTGATTTCCGCTCTTATCCCACTGTAAATTATAAGGTTAGAAGTCACTGCGTTCTGTGTCTATATAATAGGTACAACGGAACAACAGACTGAGTATATCAGGGGCTCTGGGTAACCCTCAGTATTTTATAAGGGGATAATGTATCCCCTACTGTAAATTATAAGGATATGAAGTCACTGAGGAGTTCTGTGTCTATATAAGGTAGCAAGGAACAGACTGAGTTATACAGACGACTCGTGGTACCACTCATGATTATAGGGATAATGTACCCCTACTGAAATTATAAGGCATATAGAAGTCACTGAGGAGTTCTGTGTCTATATAAAGGTACACCGGACACACGACTGAGTTATTACAGGGAACTCTGCGGTACACTCATGTATTATGAAGGGTAATGGATCCTACTGTAAATTAGTAAGGATATTTTTTAGACGTCCTGAGAGTTGTGTCTATATAAAGGTACAAGGACACAAGACTGAGTTAAAGGAAACTCTGGGGACAAACTCGGTGTTTATAAGGGATATGTATCCCTACTGTAAATTATAAGATATTGGAAGTCACTGAAGGATTTGTGTCTATATAAAGGTACAAGGAACAGACTGAGTTATACAGGGAACTCTGCGGTACCACTCATGTATTGATAAGGGATATGTATCCCCTACTGAAAATTATAAGGGAGGTATTAGAAGTCCCTGAGGAGTTCGTGTCTATATAAGGTACAGGACACAGACTGATATTATAAGGGACTCTTGGGTACCACTCTGTATTATAATGATTATGTATCCCCTACTTGTAATTTAAGGATATAGAAGTCACTGAGGAGTCTGTGTCTTATATAAAGGTACAAGGACACAGATGAGTTATACAGGGAACTCTGGTTACCACTCATGTTCTAATGGATAATGTATCACTACTACGTAAATTATAAAGGTATTGTAGAGCACTGAGGGATTCTGTATCCATATAAAGGTACATGGACACAGACTGAGTTTTACCAGGGAACTTGGGTACCACTCATGTATTATAAGGATAATGTCCCATACTGTAAATTATAAGGTATCTAGAAGCTCACTAGGAGTTTCTGTATCCATATAAAGGTTACATGGACACAGACTGAGTTATACAGGGAACTCTGGGTACACTCATGTATTATAAGATATGTTCACCTACTGTAAATTATAAGGATATTAGAAGTCACTGAGGAGTTCTGTGTCTATATAAAGGGTACAGGACCAGACTGGTTATACCAGGATGAACTCGGGTACAACTATGTATTATAAGGATATGTACTACTTGTAAATAATAAGGAATTAGAAGTCACTGAGGAGTTCTTGGTCTTATAAAGGTACAAGGACCACAGGACTGAGTTTATACAGGGGACTCTGGTAAACCACTCATTCTATAAGGGCATATGTCCCCTACTCTGTAAATTTTAAGGATATAGAAGTCACTGAGGCGTTTCTGTGTCATATAAAGGGTACTAAAGACACAGATTAGTTAACAGAAGCTCTGGGTACCACTCATGTATAAGTGGACTAATGTATCCCCTACTGTAAATATAAGGAATTAGAAGTCACTGAAGTTCGTTGTCTATATAAAGGTACAAGGACACGACGAGTTATACAGGGAACTCGGGTACCCCAACTCATGATTATAAAGGGATAATATCCCTACTGTAAATTATAATGAATTAGAAGTCCTGAGGAGTTCTGTGTCTAGTAAAGTACAAGGACACAGACTGAGTTATACAGGGAACTCTGGGTACACTCATGTATTATAAGGATAATGTATCCCCTACTGTAATTATAAGGATGGATATTACGAAGCACTGAGGAGTTCGGTCCATATACAACGGTACAAGGACACGACTGAGTTTATCATGGAACTCGGGTACCACAGCGTTTATAAGGGATACATGTATCCCCTACTGTAAATTAATAAGATATTACGAAGTCACTGAGGAGTATCTGTGTCGTATATAAAGGTACAAGGACACAGATGAGTTATACAGGACTATTGTACCACCTTATGTATTATAAGGGATAATGTATCCCCTACTGTAAATTATAGGGATATTGAAGTCACTGAGGAGTTGCTGGTGTACTATATAAAGTACAAGGACACAGATCTGTTCTACGGAACTCTGGTACCCACTCATGTATTATAAGTGGATGATGTATCCCCTACGTTAAATATAAGGATATTAGAAGTTCACTGAGGAGTTCTGGTCTATATAAAGGTAAAGGACACAGACTGAGTTATACGCGGGAACTCTGGGTACCATATGTGTATTTAAGGGCTAATGTATCCAACTACGTAAATTATATAAGGATATGAGAAGTCACTGAGGAGTTCTGATGTCTATATAAGGAGGTAAGGACACAGACTGAGTTATATAGGGGAATCTGTGTACCACTCAATGTAGTATAAGGATAATGTAATCCCTACTGTTAAATTATAACGGAATTATAAGTCACTGAGGAGTTCTGGTCTATATAAGGTACAATGACACGACTGATTTAACAGGGACTCGGGTACACTCATTATTAATAAAAAGGATAATGTACCCCTACTGTAATATAAGGATATTAGAATTCACTGAGGAGTTCTGTGTCATATAAAGGTCAAGGCAACAGACTGAGTTATACAGGGAACTCTGTGGTCCACTCGATGTATTATAAGCGGATTAATGTATCCCCTACGTGTCAATTAAGAGGATATTAGGAAGTCACTGAGGATTTCTGTGTCTATATAAAGGCACAAGGACAGACTGAGTTTACATGGAACTCTGGTACCACTCAGGATTTATTATAATGGATAATGTATCCTACTGTAATATAGGATATTAGAAGTCGCCATGAGGAGTTCGTATCCATATAAAGTACATGGACACAGACTGAGTTATACAGGGAACTCTGGGTACCACTCATGTATTATAAGGGATAATGTATCCCTACTGTAAATTATAAGGATATTAGAATCACTGAGTGAGTTCTGATCCCATTATAAAGGTACATGACACAGACTGAGTTATACAGGGAAATCTGGGTACAACTCATGTATTTAAAGGGATATGTATCCCACTGAACAATTATAAGGATATTAGAAGTCACTGGCGGAGTTCTGTGTCTATATAAGCCTTGTAACAAGGACCAAGACTGAGTATACAGGGAACTCTGGTACCATCATCGTATATAATGGATAATGTATCCATAACTGTAAATTATAAGGATATTAAAGTCACTGAGGGAGTAGTTCGTGTCATATTAAAGGTACAAGGACACAGACTGAGGTTATACATGGTACTTCGGGTACCACTCATGTATATAAGGGTAATGTATCCTACTGTAAATTATAAGGATATTAGTAAGATCACTAGGGGATTTCTGTGTCTCATATAAAGGTACAAGGACACCAGACGAGTTAGACAAAGACTCTGGGTAACTCACTCATGTTATTATAAGGGATAATGTATCCCTACTGTAAATTAAAGGAATTTAGAAGTCACTGAGGTTTCGATGTGTACATATATCAACCTACCCCCGGTACAAGGACACAGACGTGAAGTGATACAGGAACTCTGGGTACCACTCGTATTATAAGGATAATGTTATCCCTACTGTCAAGTTATAAGGGATGATATTGAGCGTCACTGGGAGTTCTGTGTGCTATATAAAGGTTACAAGGACACAGACTGAGTATACAGGGGACTCTGGGTAACCACTCATGTATCTATAAGGGATATGTACTCCTCTACTGTAAATTATAAGGCATATTAGAGTCACTGAGGAGTTCTGTGTCTATATAAAAGGTCAAAGGACACAGGGACTGGTTATCGGGAACCTGGGTACACTCAGGTATTATAAGGGATATGGTTTCCCAACTGTAAACTTATAAGGATATTAGAATCACTGAGGAGTTCTGTGTCCATATAAGGTACAAAGACCAGACTGATGTTATACAGGGGAACTCTGGGTTTACCACTCTGTATTATAAGGGATAATGTATCCCTACTGTAAACTTATAAGGATATTGAAGTCCTGAGGAGTTCGTGTGTCATTATAAAGGTACAAGGACACAGACTGAGTTTTATTGAGTTACAGGGAACTTCGTGTACCACTCATGTAGTTAGAAGGTAATGTATCCCGCCTACGTAAATTATAAGGATATAGCGAAGTCACTGAGGATTCTGTGTCTATATAAAGGTACATTAGGAACACAGACTGGTATACAGGGACTTTCTGGGTACCACTCATGGTATTATAAGGGATAATGTTATCCCCTACTGTTAAATTATAAGGATATTAGAAGTCACCTGAGGATTTCTGTGTCTATATAAAGCGTACCAGGACACAGACTGAAGTTATTACGGGAAACTCTGGGTAACACTCATGTTTATAAGGGATAATGTTCCCCTCTGTAAATTATAGGATATTAAGAAGTCACTGAGGAATTCTGTTGTCTATATAAAGGTCACAGGACACAGGACTGAGTTATACAGGGGGAAACTGGTACCACTCTGTATTATTAAGATAATGTACCCTCTGTAATTATAAGGATATTAGAGTCATGAGGAGTTTGTGTCTATATAAAGTACAAGGGACACAGACTGGTTATCAGGAACTGGGTACCACTCTGTATTATAATGGATAATGTATCCCTACTGTAAATTATAAGGATATAGAAGTCACTGAGGAGCTTCTGTATCATTATAAACGGTACATGACACAGACTGAGTTTAGGGAACTCTGGGGGTACCCTCATGAGTATTATAGGGATACTGTTCCCCTACGTAAATTAAGGATATTATAAGTCATGAGTGGTCTCGTATCCATACTAAAGGTACATGACACAGGACTGAGTTTACAGGGAACTTATGGGTACCACTCATGTATTTAAGGATAGTATCCCCTACTCGTAAATTATAAGGATATTAGAAGTCCACTGAGGAGTTCTGTGTCTATATAAAGGTACAATGCACACAGACTGAGTTATCAGGGAACTTCTGGGTACCACTCAGGTATTATAATGAAGTATCCCTACTGAAATTATAAGGTATGTAGAAGTCACTGTAGGAAGTTCTTGTCTATATAAAGGTACAAGGCACAGGATGAGTTATACAGGGGACTCTTGGTACCACTCATGTATTATAAGGGATAATGTATCCCTACTGTAAATATAAGGATATTAGACGTCTTGAGGAGTTCTGTGTCTATATATCAAGGTACAAGACACAGACCTGAGTTAACGAAGACTCTGGGTACCCATCATTAGTAATAAGGGATAATGTTCCCTAACTGTAATATTATAAGGATATGTGAAGGTCACGAGGAGTTCGGTCCTATATAATGTACAAGGACACAGACTGAGTTTATACAGGAACTCTGGGTACCACTTCATGTATTATAGGGATAATGTATCCCTACTGTAAATTAATAAGGAATTAGAAGTCAGAGGAGTTCTGTGTCTATATAAAAGGTATAAACCGGACACAGACTGATTATACAGGGGACCTCTGGACCGAACTCATTATTTATAAGGGATAATGTATCCTCTACTGATAAATGTAAGGATATAAAGCTCACTGAGGGTTCTGTGTCTATTAAAGGTTACAAGTACACAGACTGAGTTATACAGGGAACTCTGGGTACCACTACTGTTTATAAGGGATAATGTTGATCCTACTGTAAATGAAAGGATATTTGAGAAGTCCTGAGGGTTCTGTGTCCATATAAAGGTACAAGGGACACAGACTGAGTTATCAGGGAACTCTGGGTACCACTCATGTCTTATAAGGGATAGTATCCCTACTGTAAATTAAGGATATAGAAGTCCCTGAGGAGTTCCTGTTCTATATAAAGGTACAGGACCAGACTGAGTTATACAGGGAAACTCTTGGTACCGACTCATGTAGTATAAGGGATAATGTTATCCCTACTGTAAATTATAAGGATATTAGAAGCATGAGGAGTGTCTGTTCTTATAAAGGTACAACAGGACACACGACTGAGTTATACCGGGAACTCGGGTCCACTCAGTTATTATAAGGGATAATGTATCCCTACTGTAAATTATAAGATATTAGAAGTCACTGAGGAGTTCTGTGTCTATTAAGGTTACAAGGGACACAGACTGAGTTATACAGGGAACTCTGGTACACTCATGTATTATAGTGATAAGTATCCTACTGTAAAATTATAGGATATTAGAGTACACTGAGGAGTTCTGTGTCTATATAAAGGTACAGGACACAGACTGAAGTTATACAGGAACTCTGGGTACCACTCATGTTTATAAGGATAATGTATCCCTCTACTGTAATTATAAGGATATAGAAGTCACTGGGTTCTGTGTCTATATAAAGGTAAACGGACACAGACTAGATTATATAGGAAACTCTGGGTACCATCATGTTATGGGGATAATGTATCCCCTACTGTAAATTATAAGGATATTAGAAGCATGAGGAGTTTTCTGTGTCTATATAAAGGTACAAGGACACTAGACTGAGTTATACAGGGAACTTGGGTACCACTCTGTATTATTAATGGATAATGTATCCCTCTGTAAATTAATAAGATATTAGAAGTCACTGAGGAGTTCTGTGTCTCATCATAAAGGTATCAAGGACCAGACGAGTTATACAGGGAACTCTGGATAACCCTCAGATTATAAGGAGAATGTATCCCCTCTTGTAAATTATAAGGATATTAGAGTCACGGAGGGTTCTGTGTCTATATACAGGGTACAAGACACAGACTGAGTTATACAGGACTCTGGGTACCACTCATTATTATAATGGTAATTTATCCCTACTGTAAATTATAAGGATATTAGAAGTCACTGAGAGTTCTGTGTCTATATAAAGGTTACAAGGACACGAACTGAGTTTACGGAACTTGGGTCCATATGTAATTATACAGGGATAATGTATCCTATGTAAAATTCAATAAGATATATAGAGTCACTGGGAGTTGTCTGTGTCTATATAAAGGTACAAGGACAAGACTGAGTTATACAGGGAACTTGGGTAACACTCATGTATTATAAGTGATAATGTATCCCTCTACTGTAAATTTAAGGATTATTAGAAGTCACGAGGCGTTCTGTATCCATATAAAGGTACATGGACACAGACTGAGTTATAACAGGAACTCTGGGTACCACTCATGTATTATAGGATAATGTATCCCTCCTGTAAAATTATAAGGATATTAGAAGTCACTGAGGAGTTCTGTACCATATAAAGTACAGGACACAGCTGAGTTATACAGGGAACTCTGGGTACCACTCATGATTATAAGGATACGTATCCCTACTGTACATTATAAGGATATTAGAAGTCACATGAGGAGGTCTGTTGTCTATATAAGGTCAACGGACACAGCTGAGCTTATACAGGAACTCTGGGTACCACTCATGTATGTATATAAGATAATGTATCCCTACTGTAATTATAAGGATATTAGAGTCATCTGAGGAGTTCTGTTGTTCTATATAAAGGTACAAGGACACAGACTGAGTTATACAGGGGACTCTGGGTCCCACTCATGTATTATAAGGGTAATGTATCCCCTACTGTAAATTATAAGGATATTAGAAGTCACTGAGGAGTTCTGTGTCTATAATAAAGGTACAAGGACACAGACTGAGTTGATATCAGGGAATCTGGGTCCACTCATGTATTATAGGGATAATGGTATCCCTACTGATAAAGCTTGTGAGGATAAAGCGAGGGTGCTATTATAATTTTTTTTTGTTTTTTTTTTTGGCTGGTAGGTTGGGCCTTGTGGTTTTTATTCGTCAGGTACCAGGACAACAGACTGAGTTATACCAGGGGACCTGGGTACCATCTGATTATTATAAGGGATATGGTATCCTCTCCTGTAAATTATAAGGATAGTTAAAGTCACATGAGGAGTTTGTGTTTATACAGGACAAGGACACAACTGAGTTATAACGGAACTCGTGGGGCTTTGACCAGTGACGTCTGTATGAATAGGTTTAGTAAATCGAAATGTGATAAGTTATCCCCTATCTGTAACGTATAAGGTATTTGACGTCTGGACTTGGGACGAGAGGTATTGTGTCTTAAGGTACAAGGACACAGACGAGTTATACAGGAACTCCTGGGTACCCACTAGTATTCATCAGGCGATTTCCCTACTACTCTTTGGTGCCCATCCTCTCTTATGTAATGTTGTATAGTGGATATCTAGAAGTCACCGGGGTAGGTAGTTCGTGTGTCTAATATAATTTACGGTAGCAAGTGACACCGACTGATTTTTAACGAGGAACTCTTGGTACCACTTCCATTTAATTATTAAGGGTATACTGCATCCCCTACTGTAAATTATAATGATCTTAGCACTATGAGTCACTGAGTTGAGTTGTTCTGTGTCTTATAAAATTTTGTGTTCTACACAGGTACAGCAAGCTGAGTTTATACAGAGGAGCTCTGGGTGACCTATCTATATGTTATAAGGGCATAATGTATCCCACTGTAAATATAAGAGATGCCTAGACAGGTCAATGAGGATGTTCTGTTGTCTTATAAGATGTACACAGGACACAGACTGAGTATACAGGAACTCTGGGTACCCTACTCATGTATTATAAGGGATATGATCCCCTACTGTTAAATCTAAAGGATCTTCAAAGTCACTGAGGAGTTCGTGTCTATTTTAAAAAGTACAAGGACACAGACTAGTTAACAGGGAACTCGGGGTACCACTCATGTATTATACAGGGATATTATCCCCTACTGTAAAGTATCAGGATATTCAGAAGTCACTGAGGAGTTCTGTGTCTATATAAGTACAGGACACAGACTGGTTATACAGGGAACTCTGGGTACCACGCATGTACTATAAGGGATATGTACCTACTGTAAATTATAAGGATATTAGAAGTCCACTGCGGAGTTTCTGTGTCCATTATAAAGGTACACAGGCTACACGACTGAGTTATACAGGGAAACTGGGTACCCTCATGTACTATAAGGGATAATGTATACACCCTACTGTAAATTATAAGGATATTAAAGTCACTGAGGAGTTCTCTGTGTCTCTATAAAGGACAAGGACAAAGACTGAGTTTTATACAGGAACTCTGGGTACCACTCAGTATTTAAGAAACTGGAAATGTAATCCCCATACTGTCATTAATAAGGATAGAAAGTCAGAGGGAGTTCTGTGTTCTATATAAAGGTACAAAGGGAACAGACTGATTATAACGGGAACTCTGGGTACCACTCATGTATTATAAGGGTAATGTAATCCCCTACTGAAATATATGGCCTTACTATGACTCCAAAGACTTTTTCTATGAATCCAGTCCAGAATTCCCAACATCACAAATTTGAATGAGCCCCAATCTCAACCATGAACAGTCCCCCATGGTAAAGAACTGATTCCATTCATTGTTTTCCTGAATTATAAAATAAAATTGAAAAGATTGGTAATGATCCCAGTAAAGGAATAATAACAATATATTAGACATATTGCAGCTTTGGTAACTGTGAGTATCAATGTACAATTACACAGAATGTGGGATTTTTTAATTATAGAATTTTGTTTTATGAGACCTTTAAATAACGTTCCAGCCTGAGCTCACCAGGGAGCCGTCGATAATTGGAAATTCAGAAGGAAATTCTTGTCTTACTACGGGGCATATTTATAAACAATTTTTTATTTTTCGCCACTTTTTTTATCACCGTATATCATATACATATACATATTACTCTACCTTATACTGTACATATACTCTACCATATACATTAATCTAACTATACTCTACCACTACTATACTGTACATATACTCTACCTATACTGTACCTATACTCTACCTATACTCGTAATATATGTATCATCTACTCTACTCACGAACTGTACATACGACTCTACCTATACTGGTACATATTAACTCTACCTACGTATGTACTCTACTATACTGCTATCTCTACTATCTGTACATATACTGTATCACAAACTACCATATACTGTACATATACTCTACCATACTGGAATATCCTGTCCTTATACTCTACCCTACTACGTACCTATATGTACTATACTGTACCCTATATCTGTACCTTACTCTACCTATCCTCTACTATTACTCTACCCTAAAAATACAAACTGTAACCTTACTGTAACCTATTACTGACTCGGTACTATACTCGATACCTATACTCTACCTATACCTTGACTGTACCTATACGTACCCTTATACTGTACATAGCTACCTATTCTTGATAACTTCTACCTATATACTAACTTACCTATACTCTACTATACTGTACCTATCTACTACAGTACCTATACGTATGTACCTATACTGACTACCTATACCTACCTATACTGTACATATACTCTAACTTTACTGTACATTACTTACCTATCTGACCTATTACTCTACCTATACTGTACCTATTACTGTACCTATTACTTTAGCCTATACTGTACCTATACGTACCTATACTGTACACAAACTAGTACATATACTGAGCATATACTGTCCCACAAACTATACATATACCCTGTATCAAACCTCTACCTATATCTGTACACAAACTATTACATATACTGTACCTATATCTGTACACAAAACGTATACATATACTTGTACATATACTCTATATACTGGTACACAAACTATAATACTGACATATACTCGACCTATACTGTACCATATAGTGCAACGTAATCCATGTTCCGTCTTCAACTTGGCAATTTTAAATTGGCGAACTTAAGGCAAGAGAAACATGTTTATAAATATATTGCGTTGTTACCGTCCGCGGCAATAACCAAAATGGGTGATATTGTTCACCTCGTCTTAGATTCTCTGTCTCCAGTGTCTCGTTACATATTGTCTCTCTCAGCATTTAACCAGTCTTCAGCTCTACTTGTCTCTCTCAGCTACTGTCTTTCAATGCTCCGTGTCTACTCTCAGCATGGTCACTTGGCTCTATCAGCATTGCTTTCTCTCTCAGCATGTCTACCTGTCTCTATCGATGCTACATGTCTTCGATTGTCACTTGTACTCTCTCAGCCATGTCTACCTGTCCTCTCTTCTCTCAGCATGTCTACCTTGTCTCTCTCAGATGGTCTACCTGTCTCTCTCAGCATGGTCTACCTTGTCTCTTCGTTCTACGTCTCAGGCTGTCTACCTTGTCTCTCTACAGCAACCTGTTCTTCTACCCCTTGTCTCTCTCAGCATGTCACCGTGTCTCTCGCAGTCTACCTTGCCCTCTCTCAGCATTGTCTACCTTGTTCTCTCTCAAACTGTCTACCTTGTGGTCTCTCAGCATGTCTACCTTGCTGCCTCTCCTGGCTTCACGACATGTCTACCTGTCTCTTTCACGCATGTCTACTTTGTCTCTCTCAGTATGCAACTGTTCCTATGTCCTTTGTTCTTCCCCTCTCAATTGCACTTGTCATGATTCTCAGTTGTCTCTTCATCATGTTGACCTGGTCTCTTCAGCATGTCTACCGTTCTCCCCAGCATGTATACCGCTTGCTCTCTCTCAGATTCACTGTCTCCTTCGATGTAGCCTTCTCTCCAGCATGTATACTTGTCTCCTCCATATCCTTGCCTAGCATGTATACCTTGTCTCTCTCAGCATGTATACCTATGGTCTCTCTCAGCATGGATACCCTGTTCTCGTATATGTACCTTGTCTCTGAGATGTATACCTTTCTCTCTCAGATGTATACATGTTTCAGATCTACTTCTCTAGCTACTGTCCTCCTCAGCAGTCTACTGTCTACTCTCAGACATGTCTACCTTTCTCTCTCAGCATGTACCTTTTTCAGACTACCTGTTGTCTCTACTCAGCTGTCATCCTTGTCTTCTCAGCACTGTCTACCTTGTCTCTCTCGCGAATGATCACCTTGTCCTATCAATCATGCTTGCATACCTCGTGTACTTGTCTTCTCAAGCATGTATACTTTTCTCTCTCAGTTGCCATCCTGTGCTCTCAGCATGTCTACCTTGTCTCTCTCGAGCATGTATATCCTTGTCTCTCTCCGCATGTAATACCTGTCTCTCTCAGCATTTCCTACCTTGTTCTCATCAGTATGCATACCTTCTCTCTCTCAGCATGTCTACTTGTCTCTCTCAGCGTACTTGTCTCTAGCTCTATTGGTCTCTCTCACATGTATACCTTGTCTCTATTCAGCATGTTACCTTGTCTCTCTCAGATGTATCACTTGCCTCAGCAACCTTGTCTCTACTCAGTATGCATACCTTGTCCTTCAGCATGTCTACCTGCTCTCCATGCAGTATACCTTGTCTCTCTCAGCATGTATACCTTGTCTCTCTTCCCATCATGTATCCCTTGTCTCTCTCAGCAGTATACCCTGTCTCCTCAGTAGGTATACCTTGTCTCTTAGCATGATTACCTTGTCTATCTCAGCCATGTATACCTTGTCTCTCATCTCAGGCATGTCTACCTTGGTCTCTACTCATCATGTGAATACCTTGTTCTAGCATGTTACCTTGTCTCTCTCAGACATGTCCACTTGTCTCTCAGCATGTATAACTTGGCTTCCTCTTTGTTCAATCCTTGCCCATACGTTTATCTGCCTAGCTTGTGGTGTGTTCTTCTATTTTTCTTCCTGTTAACCAACTTTTGCTTTCTTTGACTAAAATCCTAGCCTAGTCCGTCCTGCCCTTTGTCTGATTTTTTCAAGCCTTCTTGCTGTCTGCACCAGGTGGTACCTGGTTTTGGCTGACTGGTTCTTTGAATGACCCCGGCTCCCCTATGACTCACTTTTGCTATCGCCCTGGCTTATCTGGTGTTAAGTTTCTTGTTGTGATCAATCTTTTTCACGTCCTGGGGCAACTATTGGCCTGGGGAGGGCTGTTCAAGTGTCTGGCAAATGGGGGCCTCAAACTATAAGTTAAAGACAGCAGTGGAGATGTGGGTATCTGTGGCTGAAGGGATTCTGAGATAGAAGGATACGGGAGATACTAGATAGAGGATACTGGGAGATTAGCGGCAGCATTACAGTTACATAACAAAATTGTCCCGAATATTTCATGTAAATGTGGAAAACATTTATAATAAATAGAATGGCAAATTTCGGCTCCTTTCCAGTCCTTAGTCACTGACGATTCTCCACCTCCATGTCTATGTTAATAAGGAGTAGGGGGGAGCTTTAAACCATGCAGGGTATAATTCTCCGTAATTTTAATTATTCCATCTCCCATATCATACGTTAATCACCTTTTCTAATAGGTGTCCCATACTTTTTAAAGTAGGATTACATTACTGTGTCTGTTGAATTTTAATTTCCGCAGCATTTAATCTATCTTTTATTAATTTTTAACGGCGCTTTTTTTTTGTGTTTTAATTTAATTTTTGCCGCTTATAAAATGGGTGAAAACTTTATGCCAAAAAGCATATTATTGTACAATTTTGTGTACTTACATTTGTCAAGAAACCCAACTTGTTTAGTTACTATTACATGTAATCCTGGAAGCTAATAAATCTTAGCACATCAAATTTTGATATTACAGGAATACAACCTGTACCCATCAGAATACTGAGACTTCAAAGGTTTTAAGAGGACTCAGAAGCAACAGAACTTTAGAATAAAGACCAAAAAAATCATATCCACTGCAGTCCGGTTTTATCCAGATATGAACACAAGATATCCAATACACATTAACTTCGCTGCCGAAAAAGTAGGGGTGTGTTTGATGGAGGATTTTGAAGATTCCCATTACATTTTATAAGGTTATATTAATACAGACAGTCTGGTGTACTGTGTACAGTGGTTACCGTGTTCCTCTTTGTTTAATGTGTTTCTTTACAGAAGGTGTTCAATCATTACATGGGGGGTTAAACAGAGCTAAATGGGGCTTCCTTTTCAAACAAAGTGTAATATCCTTAGACCCTTTAGCGTACATAAAGTTAACCCCTACAGTCACTTACTAGCAATGCTGCTATAGTACGGTCTTGATTCCATTAATGTGAACACACTCAGAAATTGTGTTATTATTATCCAAAATAGGCTTGCTTGAATTTCATGTTTTGCTTGGCGATTGCGGATATGAAATGTAAAGGATTGAAACGATTATTATGTGGGTTTTTTGGAATGCAGAAATTATCACTAAGAGCCCCGGAATTACGTTTTGCTGAAGGGCGACATGTGGGAGAGCCAACAGGAAGCTCAAGCAATATTAAGTTGTTTGTTTATTTTAACACAACGTACAAAAATTCAACAAGATTTAAGATAAACAAGTTAGTCAAAGTCTTATTATCAACCACCGTAATACCTCATATACTATGAAACTATTGCCTTGGATATCATATGGAAGTGTAACAGTAAATCTATGATAGAAAATAAGTAATAAGATTTTTTTTAAGTAGATTTATCTTTAGAAATGGATGGGCAGTACCATATCCGCCATGTCTCCTTATTAAATTGTACTATGATTCACTTAAACACAAGTTACATTATATAAAACTACAATTGAGAGAAGAAAATGGTGGTATTCACCATTTTTATCTGTGCGTTGCTTTGTCATTAAATATTAATGTTTAGTGAGTGCTCCTAACTGGCGCCCCACCCTCCTTTACGCACTGCCCTTTTGTGTGTCTGCGACACTTATAAGCTCTGCCAGCCTACTGTGACCCGGATCTTCTTACACTCTCCCCTCTGTGTTCGCTGCCCTTGTTTTCTCTACTGATTTTCTTAATTGATGCAGAACAGTGTGCTGGCAGGCAGCTAAGATCCTAGCAAGAGTAGGCAGAAATGGAACACTTATAAGTCTGTTACTGGAGGAGGTACTTTCTTAAAATGCTGTGATTTTTAAAACACTATTTCTCCAGATTCCAAACAAGTTCAGATTTAAAATCCGAAAAAAGTTTTTGGTAGATAGAGAGATCTTGCTGTACTTGAAGGTTACAATTTTTGAAAATTGGATTTTTGTTTTTGGATAAAGATACCTTAAACTATCTAGGTTGCATCACCAACTCACAGTTGACTATAATTCTGTAATTAATCAATTAATTAAAAAAATCAACAATTTCTTTAAAAAAATTTTCTATTCTCGATTTAAAGTTTGTCTCTTTATGAGTCCAATAAAATAACCTGTACCTATGGTCTACTAGGACTAGGATGATACTCGGGTTCTTCATTGGAATAGGTACAAGCTCTTTTATTTTCAATAGGATGGAGGGAACAGTTTTGTAGTAAACTGTATCCCACTAGGATATACCAAAGAGTGAAGGTCCCCTTTCATCTCTAAACATTATGATAAGGTCCATCCCATTAGAGGGCTTCTAGGTCTGGAGTCACTCCATTGCCTTTTGATTTGGAAGACACGTTGGAATTAACTTTTGGTATTGAAACATTTCCCATCTTTACAACCTGCACGATGCTCGATTCACCCAATGAAGAATTTCTTGTTTGAAATTCAATTTGCTAATCTATAACGTGGGATCAATGGGTTGGTCGTATTAGAAACCGCTCACACAAAACATCAGTTTCCATGTTTATCTTAGTTTATATTGCAGTTTGTATAATCTGGAAATCTGTAAAGTTTTCCTGATACGTGAGATCGGTAAACTATAAAGAAATGCATCTTAAAAGAAAGAACAAACAGAAAAAATCTTCATGGTGGCGACAGACAAACCGATCTCTTTAGTTTCTCTATAACCTCAAAGCCAATAGATTTTCCTGAAGGCTAGGATTGGGTTTGAGAACCTTAAAAGGTTTCCTTGGCCGTGCGCTGTCCCAATGGGTTATATATTAATATAGGTAAACAATCCTTTTGATTTATATTGTATACGTCAGCAGCACAATGTCACGTTTGTTGTGGAAAGAAATCACCCCTGAACTTGGTGTAATAATAATAAAGACGTTTCTCCTGTCTGTCCACTTGTGGCAAGTTATCAAAAGGGGGCACAAGGCACCCCACCAAACAATACCTGAAAGTCCACCGTCACGGTTTTATTTAGTTAAATTGATGACAGGAGAACCAAATACCAGGGCGGGAAATCTGGACCCTTGGTAAATAAAAAGTGAACTGTACTTTAATTTAGCAGAGAGAAAAGCTTATCAAGGGTCAATATTAAGTTCCCAGTTACTGGACCTGGAGATAACTGTTGTTTATATAGAGAGACGTACATTTACTAGACCCAGTATTGATCACATTAAATGTCTAGAACCTAATGATTACATAATCCCACCTGTTGTCATGTTCCAGTCTTATCGCTAGTGTAAACCTAACATTATAAGGATATTAATGTAGCAATATCGGGGTATACCAATCATTCTTATATTATACATATGGTGGGAGCTGCCATATTGTTTTCCCATTACACAGTACAGTGACGGGTATACCTATGTGTACCATAGAACATACTTCTATACTTGTATTGATTGTTTTATTGTAGACAATTATTTTCTTAGTAATTTAAATACTTTTGATTGACTTTAAAATATTTATTGTTTTAATGAGTTGCTAAAAAAAATGTTATTCAATGTGCCTGTTAATGATTTTTTGTAAAAATGTAAACCAAACTATAAACCTCCCCCACCCCCATTTGTATGGACCCAACCACGTATGTGAGAGGTGTTAGTGTGTCGCCACCAATTTAAGATGGAAGGTGCCAAAGTAAAATGTGATAATTGGGGAGACATCATTTTTGTAGTGAGGACGAATAAAAACATCGTCAGAAAATGAGAATTAGAGTTAATCGTGTTCGTTTCCGTCCCTTACGAACGATGAGCCACTCGCTGAGTGAAACGATATGTACAAAGAAAAGAAGTCAATCAGTCGGTTGTCTAAATAACGTCTAGTTATGCAATCGCTCAGCTGGGGAGATTTAATGTCGCTCTACAAACAACTCCACGTATTAACCACAGAAACAGGCAGGAGGTGAGATCCATGTGCGCGGGAACTAGCGTCATTATGAGAATTCATTTACCACTTAAGTTTGTTTTTCTGTGTTGTCAACCGTCAACACTCAATATATATTTCGTATTGTTGAGTAAATAAACCACTAACTTAGATTAAACGATAACGATTGTGAGCTTTTCTATTGGGCTACAATATGGGAAAGAGTTTCAGACCAAAGATTAATGAATGTGAATTCCACTGAGAACTCTGGTCGGAATGCCATTTGGATTTACCATAATTTACCCTATGATCAGCAACAGTTTTTCATTTAATTTGCGGGCCCACAGAGGGCTGTGGCAGGTGAGATCCGGCTGGCACAATCAGTCACCGAGGCGGGGGGAAGCGTCACTTGCAGCCGTATGAAAATTCAAAAAAAAAGCCACTCTGCCCCATACAGGTGCCTGTTGTAGTCACTATCCCAGTGCCCCTAGCATGCCCTATTTTCAGTTTCCTGAGTGTACGTCCCCATTACCAGTTCCAGTGGCGCGCTTCTTATACCAGGCATCCAGCCTCCGTTCCATATCCCGCTTCCAGTCTCCATTCCTTACTCAGCTCCATTCCTTATCCATACCATGATCCCAGTTTTCACTTCCAAGCTCAGTAATCCATTTTCCAATATCTTGTTCCATTTTGTACATCCATCCTGATCTCATCCCTGTACAACTTCTCCTTTGCTTCTTGGATCGGAACCCCTTGTTTTTACTTGCTCGTACCCTGAACACAAATTTGCTGCTAGCCCTGGACCTTTACGTCTGCTCTTGACTTCGCCTCTCTAGACGCTTTGTTCTATTCGATTTCCCAGACTGAGTTATACAGGGAACTCTGGGTACCACTCATGTATTATAATGATAATGTATCCCCTACTGTAAATTATAAGGATATTAGAAGTCACTGAGGAGTTCTGTGTCTATATAAAGGTACAAGGACACAGACTGAGTTATACAGGGAACTCTGGGTACCACTCATGTATTATAAGGGATAATGTATCCCCTACTGTAAATTATAAGGATATTAGAAGTCACTGAGGAGTTCTGTGTCTATATTAAGGTACAAGGACACAGACTGAGTTATACAGGGAACTCTGGGTACCACTCATGTATTATAAGGGATAATGTATCCCCTACTGTAAATTATAAGGATATTAGAAGTCACTGAGGAGTTCTGTGTCTATATAAAGGTACAAGGACACAGACTGAGTTATACAGGGAACTCTGGGTACCACTCATGTATTATAATGGATAATGTATCCCCTACTGTACATTATAAGGATATTAGAAGTCACTG